>JARPMJ010005402.1:0-63233 GCA_033366665.1 Phoxinus dragarum | reverse complement strand
GGGTTTGCAATACAGATGTTGTCTTATTTACAACATGACAATGTGTAGCCGCTGTCCTGGACTACTGCGTCTTCTGAAGCAGCGGCAGAAACTGAGGCTGGTGTGTGTGGCTTTATTCCAAGCTGTCGTCTCCGCTTGTTTCAAAACATGTCTCTGTTATATTGTCATTTTCTGCTCATCCGACACTTTGCGACAACACAACCTTATTTCTACAGCAACTGTCAGCATGTTTTCTATAACAACGTCTGACATTTTACGTGGCTTGAGGAAGTCACATAAACCACACGAAATCCGATCAGAGGAGTCCGACTGAAACCGATTTCCAGAAATTCTATATGAATAGGATTTCAACCCACATATGAATGTAGTTTGAAATGAATTTGAAGAAAAAAAAAATCACATTTCACACTTGTATTCAAAAGGATATGCAAAAAATTGGATTTGGACTGACAGTCCAGACGTAGCCTATGAAACCCCTCCTTCCGAAAAGTGCAATGTGCTCTGATTGGTTGGCTGGATTAATGTATTGCGATTGGTCATCAGCTTCCAACTTGTTTCTGAAATGTCACGCCCTTAGTTTTAGCAAACTACTAACGCAACTCAACCAGGCCTTGCGTATCAAGGAGTTCAGAAACAGTGCTTAGTGATATAGAGATAACTCCCTTTGGAGTGACTTTATGACTTGTAACTTTGCAGACCTTTTTCTTGCTTAAACAGCAACATTACACACTAGAGAAAGTTGAAAATGTGAAAAAGCATAATTGGTCCTCTTTAATAATCATTTTTTTTTTATATATATATATATGAATTATTAACAACAATAAGAAGATAAGAACGTTTTTTTTTGGGTGAGGTGAACTGTTACTTAAAAAAAAAAAACAGATATACAGACAAACGGCTCCAAGTGCGCTGGTGCTTTGGAGCGTTGGTCTGTATAATGCGTAGGGGCAGTGCGATTAATCAAAATTGAGTTTCGATTTCGGCTTCCAGCGATTATGAAAATACGATAATTGAAATAAAACAATTATTATGCCTCATTCCGTTCCTAAATGGCTAAATGGTCAAATACATGCAAAAATATGTCCATGCTGGGCAAAACCCAGTCGGTTATGTCTTAAGTATATATAAAATGTTGGGAGAAAATAATATGTGTAGAGAAAAATTAGTATGAAAAATTGTGAAATTGCACTGGTTTTTTAAAATTTAGATATCACAGCAACTTATTTCCAGTAAATAGATACGTGATATATATTGCTATCGTTAAATAAATGACTCATCTAAGGTTTTGGTGATATAGCCCACTCATAATCATGTTAAATAATCGTGATTACAATATTGTGTGGGCTGAACTCCAGCCCCATCTACAGATCTAAACTCAGCCCTCAGTGAGTCCTCAGGTTTCCAGCTAGTGAATGAGATCTTAGTTCAGTGAATAAGATCATGCGTGAGGAGGGTTGAACCTGCGGGTTATTCACAGCATCCACTCACCCATAAATGGCCTCGTCCTCTGGGCTCGGTCTCAGCAGGATCTTGGGTGTTGTCTTTAATGCTGCTGCAACATTGAACAAAAAATTATTTAGCATCAGTTTAATTCTGAAACAACTGCAAGCAGACAGACCCGAAAATCAAAATCATAAATACACTACGGAGCAATAAATGCAGTCTTGGTGAGGGTAAGAGACTTCTACCAAAAAAATCGTACTGACCCCAAACTTTTGAACGAACCATGTATTTAGCATACATTTTATTTAAAAGATAAAACAAAATAAACAAATAATGTTCTTATGACATTGCAATTGTGTAGCAGTTTTCTTTGCATACTATTTTTAGTGACACATTTAGTTATTCTAAATAAACTTCTAATGGTAAAAGTCAGAAGTAATGACAGATGTTTTCTTTTGTAGGAGTTTTGGTGATTTTTGAATCACTAACATCCGCGAGTAGGTTAAATGTCAAAACATTTAACCTACTGTATGTAATGCCGCAGTTTCAACGTTTCTGACAACCATTCATCTGGTTTTATTTGGTCAGCAAAGCCAATTATACTCTCATTTGACAATTGACAAGTATTTCTAATCCTCTGCCAGAGGGTATCAAACCATAATTCATCTATAAACCAAAAGTTTAGATCTTTTTCTACTATCAAACTATGAGGGCTATACAGAGAATCATGTTCCTACGTGGTGGTGGCTCTTCTTCTTGAGGTTCTGCTCTCTCCTCCTGGACTGGAAGCGGCTCCTCTGGAGTTTTGTAAGGAGAGGATGTTACAGCGGGTTTTGCGAGTCGGCTCTGAGGGTCCTCCCTAAAAATAAATACAACAACAGATAAATTTTGGTTTTGATCTGACAGTTTCTGACTGAAAATACACATATTCCACTAACATTAGACAATTGCTGCTGAATGTCTTGAGCTAACAAAATATTCTGATTGAAAGGTGCATTTGCAGTGTCTTAAAAAAAAAATGCCATTAAATAACATAAACGCACATTATTCAAACTTAAATGGCTGTAATTCATGAACGCTTTGGAATACAGACCTTAGGTTGGTCTCTTTTGTAAAAAAGAAAATCAAAAGCACTTCAAAAAATTAAAGGGTAAAAAAAGTTACAGAAGTTAAAGTTTACTGTAAAATAAATGCACTGCACTAAACATTTTATACAAAATATATATATTTAAAAATTCACAAAAATCGAGGCTACATCAAAAATGAATGAATAATTGAAATTTATCTCATACTGTATGAAGTTTGCATTATTATCGTCCAGTTTATAATTTTGAAGCTCTGTATTGTATGAAGTGCTATATGAATAAAGGTGACTTGACTTTCATTGCACAGATAAAAAAAAACACATTTACAAAATATCTTTATGTAAGCCAATTTGCTAGTTTGGGTGAACTATCCCTTTAAATGTCCAAATACTTTTTAGAGCTACTGTATTATCCATCATCCCTAATGTGTGTTGAAAATATCTAGAGCTGATCTTAAAGCTGTGCCACCTGGCATTCTCTCGCGCTGCGTCATTAGAAGAGTGCGAGGAAAGGTCGGATTGACGTGACCTTTGGTCATCTTGAGGCGAGTAGGAATGGTAAGACTCCATCTCAGAAATATCTGAAAGAAACAAAAGTCTACAATGAGAAGCGACGGACTTTCCTTCTGTTAGTTTCTGGACAGAAAAGAGACGAGGCCCAGGAGAGACAGAATTAAATGGACCCACAACCACAGAGAACGAACCACCATGTTACTGTCGACTTGGTGTTAATTTGCCAAGATCTGCCCCGTTATAACAATCATTTCTGTTTATATACAGTATACTGTGATTTTGACCACAGGATATCCAAGCCTTTTTGACCCAAATCATGGAGATTTACAATGCCACATGACTCAAATGTCCAGAATTGTATGAAGCTTTCATGAAGAGACTAATAGCAGTGTTATACAGAGGCAGAAGGTGTGTTGGACAGGTGTGATTATGAATACCCTGAGAAAGGTAGAGAAAAAGCACAGACAGGAAGTGACATCTACAGCAACTGCCTTGGAGAGCAGATGTGTGTGCGAAAAGCAGCTAGTGCTTGCATACGTTAAAGATACTTTGATTGTTAAAAGGAACAGTTCACCCCCAAAAAATAGAAAATAAATAAAACGGAAACCTCACGTCATTCTAAACCTGTATGACTGACTTTCTAGAGTTAAAAGAGATTTTGAAGACTTTAAGACATCTTTATTGATTCATTTTTGAGTACCGGTAGTTAACTAATCGTTGCAACCAAATCACAGAGTCAGTAAGACAACGGAGAACCTGATCAGTCGATTCGTGAAAGAATCATGCAGTATAATAGATCAATCGGTCAATTAACAGATTATCATTAAATAAAAATGTAAGTCTTGGTCTGACTCATATGAACTACTTTTTTATGTTTTATTGTATCATTGTCACAGTTATCTGACCAAATATTCTTCTAATCATTAAATTTTTTTGCGAAAGTCTTTTACATCGACCATGAGGGTGAACTATTCCTATAATTTCTCATTTTAGAGCTCTACATTGTCCAGGGAAGTTAGGAATTATTTGAAAACGAGTGAAACCACCAAGACGCAGAGCAAGGAAAGTGAAGCATCGCCCTGAAAGAGAAAGCAGGACAGAAGTAGTGACGGCCGGGGAAAAAGAAAAGAGTTACTGTGTGGTCTGCTGGTGATCTAAGTGCATGTCCAGTGCATTAACAGAACTCCTCTCGCTCTTCTGAGCGCCGCTGGGTGGGCGGTACGCCATGCCTGTCCTGCAAATCTACAACACACTCCATCCATAACAGAGCAAAAGGACACTGCCGCCCACCTGCATCAGAGCTCAGGCGGGATCATGCTTAGAGCTAACACAGTAAACAGACACATATGATCCCAGCACTGGCTGTAGATACAGTATTTTTAAAAAATTTGCTGACATTTTTTACTCAGGATGTCAGAAAGTCTGAGACAACAATGAAATCTGGGATTCAAAATGTAATTTAAACATGAAAATAAACAGAATGTTTAAGGGTTTTTAAATGTTTAAAACCACCAAAACACAAAAAAGGGGGGGAAAGTGATATTGATTTTTAAAAATAATAAACATAATATTCTACATTATTTAAAATATAAAAAATTAGTTGTAGTTTATACACACACACACAAAATTGACAACTAGAAAGTGTTCAAATACTTGAAAAAGTAACTTTTGAGCTAAAAAGCTACTTTTGTGAAATTAAATGTGACTTTTATCCTATGTTTATATGCACAAATTGTCCTTGATCCAAATTAAATTCAATCCGACTACAGATTCCAAATGTACTGTTTATATGTTCCCTAAAATCTGCAGCACGATTAAAACATGTTTACATGCATGTTACATTTATTCTGAACTTTAATTTCTGAGCATGCCGTTCAAGAGCGGCATCAAGTGTCACGGTATATTAAGAACAAGAAGCTTTCGAGTTTTGTCAGCTGATTGAAGAAGAAAGTCGATTCAGTGTGTATCTAAAATTATCCCACAAAAAAGCTTTCTTATGTTGCTAAATTTATTAAATGGAAAATCAGAAGCAGGATCCCAATATCTTATTTATTCAGATCAAGCTGAAATCGTTTTTTTCCCCCTAACTGTTCTGTACTTGAGGGATTTTCATTCCGATGGGCTATCGGTCAGATTATTTGCGGATTATTAGTCTGCGTGTAAACACAGATTCAGGAGAACATCGGGAGGATCAGGGAGCTGGTGTTTCCATCTGTTAGGTGGGGATGAAATTACATTCTGTCTCTTACGAGGGGGAGGGACAAACCACAGAGTAGAGACAGCTGCTGTATACTCCCTGACTACAACCCAAAACAGCACGGCCAGGGCTGGATTAGTCCGCAGCGCTACTGTGACAACACATGCAGAGCAACAGAGAGAATGAAAGAGAGCAAACACACATACATACATGCTAATGCTAGCTAGACCCTAGGGCTGGGCGATATTGCAATGACTATATTTGATATTGATATATTTGGGTGTGTGTGTGTGTGTGTGTGTGTGTGTGTGTGGGGGGGGGGGGGGGGGGGGGGGGGGGGTGGCTATATGTGTGTGTGTGTGTGTGTGTGTGTGTGTATACAAAACTTTCCAATAAGGTCCCAGATGTTGACATTAGTTAAAAAAAAAAAAAAAACTCTAAAGCATTTATTCATCTTGGTTAATGTTAATTTAAATATTTACTAATACATGATTGAAATCAAAAGTTGTATCAGTTAATATTATTTAATGGACTGAGCTAACAATGAATTTGTTTTTATTCATTAATCTAACTTTAACTAACATTAAGAACTAACATTAAGCAATGTAACATATATATATATATATATAAACATTTCTAGATATCATGACATTTAGTAATATTTATAATATGTATAATATATTTAATAGTATAAAATAATATACAAATATATTGATTATGTATTTGTTTTAATAAATGATAATAAAACATTAAAAAACATTATAAAAATATTTGTAACATGACAAATTTTATTTCACCTGTAAAATAGTGATATATATTATGGATATTCCCTATATCGCCCAGACCGACTAGTGACTGAGAATAAACAAATGTGCTTCCACTGTTCATAGTGTGTTAAAAGACAACATATTAAAAATGTAACTATTTACTTCTAAAACACATGTCCCTGGTCTTGTTTTATTTCCTTAAAAGAAAAAAAGAAACATTCATAACCAAACCCCCTTCATAACAATTCATTCAAATCCCACAGCACACAGTCAAGTCCCACCCGACATAATTACCCATTGAACATACTGTTTTACATAGAAATAAGCTGCATTATGAAGTCAAATGCATTGTGAATTCTATTGCCATCATGTTGTCTTTAAACACAATTACCTGAATTTGCATAGCACAATGAAACACATGTAGGGGTGACATCCAATTGCATACAAAACTAATTGAAGATAAAGACACAGGGGACAGTGCTGATTTACGACAGTAAGCATTGAGCGTCACGGGTTCAACGTGTTCAGGCATGCTACACTACAAAGTCACAGTTTCTTGAATACAATGAACAATACAAATGAGGAAATAGCTGAAAGCGGCTATCACATCATCTAGTCAAAATGAAAAGTAGTGCACAATGGTGCGTAAGAGGCAATGAACAGTACATGCTGCATTTTTATACCAGGGAGTAAATCACATCTCAATTTAAACTCGAAGCAGCATGCACAATGCATACAGTGACTCATGTTCCACTGCTGATGAATGCAAACATGAAATGGAAATGCATTTAGCTGTTCTGCCCTGCCCCACTTGACAAGCAGACGCTTTTTCTGCACTGAAATTTACTTCCACCTGCATTTAATACCTTGAGGATGGTAGATCTGTAAAAGCCATGCGATATCCAGCTGTCCCCCCCTAATAGCAGCTGAAGAGTATGAAATAGCAGCTGAGAGACTGTCATCCTTCCAGACACGCTTTCTCCTTTATGATAAATAAGTCACCACCACACAGACATAACATTGAGCAGACTTATTTATTGTTAAAGAAGGTATTGAAAAAAAAAGGAGGTTAGCATTAAACATAAGAGCACAGTGTGAAAGTTTTACAGGTTTGACGAGGCACAGTCATGATTAAAGATTAAAGGCAACCAGACTTTATGTTGTGTCTCAGCGGTCCATCAGCTAAAAGTATGACATATCTGTATTATCTGTAAAAAGAGAACACAAAAAATAGCATTTCTGTTGTAAGCTGTTTGCTTTTTCTCAGGCAAGCGCATCTTTCTGGTGTTAAAATATTCATTGTGTTTAAGTGCAAACAATGATGCCTATGTATTCGATAGAAAGGGTTAAGATACCTGCTATTAACATCCATTTATATAAATGCACAAAAAAATAAAAATAAAAAAGAAATATATATATATATATTTTATATAACTTTTTTCTTTAAAATCAATTTATTATAATAGTTTGTTTAGCATTTAAATGTATTAAATAATTGAATAAATATATATAAAATCATACAAAATAATGCAATATAAAAAATATAATAAACAATGTAATTATAAAACAAATATACTTTCTTGAAAAAACTACAAAATTTTAATACATTTATACAGTATGTGTGAATTATAATAAATTATATGCTATGGCTTCTACTTTTCGATCTGATGTACATTTTCTTTAAAAGCTGTATCTACCACTCAATGTTTTAAAAAGTAAAAAAAAAAAAAAAATTATATATATATAATAATTAAAAATCATGCAAAAAACAAGAACAACAAAACTATTTGTATGTGCTTTCAGGAATAAAAAATAAAAAAATAGTGGTGCCTTTTGTATCTTTTATCAGAAATGCGGGACTTCCTTTAACACAGCTGCCATATTGAGTGTTGCGATTCCTCCCATACATTTTTCTACAAATGGGTTGTCTCTTTATTCTGTCTCTGATGTGGTCCGCTAGTGGTCAGATAACCCGAGACGGATGTTAATAGCAGGTATAAATGGAGTCAGTAAATCTCAGCTCTTTGCTAAAAACAATAGTCTTGTAATTTCTAAATGACTATGTGTTCCTGTTAAATATACTGTACTATCAATCTATAACTATACAGCCAGAGGAAGTTTTATAACCCATGTCCGACTGCATTAACGGTATCACCTCTGTAGACTTATTAAATCCATGGCATATAGTTGAAATTGTGCAGTGGATGATAACCATGCTCCGACACAGACGGTGACAAATTGAGTTTTGTGCTTCGACACTCATTTCGAGTCTATTAATAGTGATTCGCATAATTAACTGTAATTTATTACAGCCTCAGCGCCTGGCGAATGTGTACATGATATTACTAATCTGATTTATCAGAGCCAATTCATGCTATCTGCTTTTAATTAAAGTGTGGAGTTAGAGAGCAAACAGCCAGAGGGTGAGCACCACGGCTCAGGAAGCGCTGTAATGGAGACTAGTCTACGGACAAGTGCTGCATGATAGAAGAAACTTACCGTCAGGCTCCGAGTCGCTGTCTGCCAGGGCAGGGATGCGCACCAGGACCTGCCGCTGATCTCTTTGGACCACCAGTTGCAGCTTGCCCCGTGATTTCTCAATCAGCTTGCCGGCGTCACTCAGAGAGAGGTTCTCGGTCACCGTTCCGTTGATCTGGAAAAAACAAACGATGTAACATTATTGGTTCACGCTTTCATAATGCTAGGGTGCTACGACATCAGTCTGATGTCAAAGGGCTTGAGTTTTGAATGCCAATTTGGTGGTGGAGGTGTGCGAACAGTCACCCCAACTAATATATATATATATATATATATATATATATTTTGACAAGGTTGATAAATCGGCAGATATTTTCCATGATAAAAACATAAATCATAATTATTGATTATCTGCCTTGATACGGTCACTGCATTTACTAATAATATTAATGTCAAATACTAGATTCAATTTAAAATATATTATTTATATGATATTATTTTTTTTACAGTTCATTTGATACGTAAATATTAAGTAAAATTAAGTTAAATATGTACTTTAAATTAATCCAAAAAGTTACTTTCAATAAATTGTGTGTATGTCATTGTCTTTAAATTGTGTGAAATCATGAATTTCAACATTATATTAGCCATCAGCAACCATGTGCAGTGTTTTTTAGTATTATTTATTTACTGTATATACTATTATAGTATTTAAATAACATTTTAAATAGCTTTTATTTATACATTGCCAGTTTTCATTTTAATTTAAGTTTTAGTTTTTTTGTTATATGCTTTTGTAATTTATATTAGTCTTTTTTTAATATTTCAATATAGCTTTAATTTATTTCAGTTTTTACTAATTTAGACCTTCAACTAAAACATTTTATTTCAGTTTTTTTTTCAGACAACATTTCTAAATTTCTTTTAAGTTTTTTTTTTTTTTACCGTTTTCATCTAATATTTACATTTACATTTAGTCATTTAGCAGACACTTTTATCAAAGCAACTTACAACTGAGGACTACAGCAAGCGAATCATCGTGAAGAGGCAAAAATAACTCAAGAAGTGCTCAAAATACAAAGTTCAGGCATTGCTCAGAGTAGCATAAGCCAAACAAGGGATGATTAAAGGAAAATGTTTTATGTCAAGTGCTCACGGAAGAGATGATTTTTCAGTTGTCTTTTGAATGTGGTCAGGGATTCTGCATTCCGGACGAGGGTAGGGAGATCATTCCACCAGCAAGGAACCGTGAATGAGAATGTTCTGGAGAGTGATTTTGTGGCTCTCTGTGATGGTACCACGAGCCATCGCTCATTAAATATATATTTAATACAAAATATATATTTATATTTTATTAACTGGATTTTAATACATTTAGTTCTAGTTAACAATATCAACAATGACATATTAAACACAGAAAGCTACTGGGTTGTTCTAGCTATTTGATAGATTTCATGTATGAATATGGCTGTTGTGTGAAGAGTCTTATAGGAACCTTGAGAATGATGTCGCCCTCCTGGAGATTTCCATCTCTGGCAGCCAATCCAGTGCTGGTCATCTCTTTGATAAAGATCTGGCTGCCCAGCCGGAGGCCATACTCTACAACGAAACACAATGAAACATTGGTTCTGTTCCACAACGCTAACATGAACCTAACAACCATGATGACCTTGACCCTTTTAAGTACTCAGCAATCCCTCCAGCTGTCAATCAAATTGAAACCTAAATATGGAATATTGATCTGACAGGCAGAATCAGAGCTCTGAACGCTCAAGAACCGCTAAAATATGATGAAACATTTTTGGTTCAAATATTGTTCTTTAGAAAAACGTTTTCCTGTTTTCCCAACCCAAGGCATAATCTGATAATAAACAGCGCTCCCCGCTTTGCCCTTCTGAGCTGAGGGTTATGAGCAGCTGGTGAGGAAATCGGAAGAGACGGACCGCTTTATGTGAAGTCACAAGAATGTATCTCCTCTGAAATCTCCTGATAGGGCCATCATAAATAAATCAGATTAAAATATCATCAAAATCTACTGAGGACAGTTTTAGGATGGGCGTATGGAGGTCTAAAGAAAACAGAATGAGAGTGACATAAATAAATAGAATAATTACAATAGGACAGAGAGAGAGAGAGAGAGAGAGAGAGAGAGAGAGAGAGAGAGAGAGAGAGAGAGAGAGAGAGAGAGACACAGAGAGAGAGAAAGAGAGAGAGAGAGAGAGAGAGAGAGAGAGAGAGAGAGAGAGAGAGAGAGAGAGAGAGAGACACAGAGAGAGAGAAAGAGAGAGAGAGAGAGAGAGAGAGAGAGAGAGAGAGAGAGAGAGAGAGAGAGAGAGAGAGAGAGAGAGAGAGCCAGCTGCCCTGTTCACATGACTTGTGTGAAGCTCAGATGGTCTTTTTATGTTGTGTGTCATTTCCGCAGCATCTGACCTGATCTCTACTGCAGGAATAAAGGCTCTGCACCTGTAAAGGGGTCATATGCCATATTTTACACTATTGAGATAAAAATGATTGATGAACTATGAAAATATGCTGTTATGGTTGTGCGGCACATTTTAGCATGGATTATTTAGTGAACATGTCACAATATAATGCAGCTTTGGAAAGATGGGGTCTCACAAACTATATACTGGACCTTACAGAGCAACATGAAGACTATATACACTACCGTTTGTTTGGGGTTGGTACGATTTTTTAAAAGAAGTCTCTTATGCTCATCAAAGCTGTGTTATTTCTATTAATTAAAATACAATAAAAACAATGATATTGTGAAATGTTACAATTTAACTGTTTACAATGTAATTTATTCCTGTGATATAAAATCTGAATTTCCAGCATCATTACTCCAGTCTTAAGTGTCACATGATCCTTCAGAAATCATTCTAATGCTGGTTTGCTGCTCAAGAAACATTTATTATTGTTATCAATGTTGAAAAAAGCTTTGCTGCTTCATATTTTTGTGGAAACCATGATTTTTATTTCAGGATTTTTTGATAAATAGAAAGTTCAAAAGAACAGCATTTATTTGAACAAATTTCTTTACTGTCACTTTTGATAATTTGAATGTGTCGTTGCTGAATAAAATTGGCAGAATTTTGTTGTTGTTGTTTAAATCGTACTGACCCCGAACTTTGGAACGGCAGTATATTTATTAAGCTTTTTTGTAGTTTAATAATGTAGCTAAAAAAAGGCCATATTTGTTGTCAAAAAAAAAAAATAACTTTTCAAAAAGTTGCCACAGAGGTCATTTTCATGAGAAAATATGAACTTGCAACAAATTTATAGCAATGTTTACTGTAAACATTGATTCACATCATAGATATATACACTAGACGTCGCCTTGGCTACGGCAGTTCATTGGAACGAATGCGTCAATAGAGACGCATCATGGAACAGGTGAGCCCCTCCTCTTTAATGCATCAGCCATTAATGCGATTTTCTTTTCTTTTTTTTGGTTCGTTCCAATGGTCAGACATGTATTTATCATTGAGTCCAGAGAAGAAGAAAAAAAAAAAAAAAAAAAAGATATATATATATATATTTTTTAACATTCTTCCTAGTTTCGTTCGTATGAACAGCCATACACAGCACAAAAGTCCAACATCATCCATGAATTTGAAGTACAGGCGGAGATAGGGGTGTGACGGTTAGTATATAACCGTGAGACCGACGGTTATAGTTAAACACCGTCATTAGAACTCTATAACCGCCAAAACCGTGTTATTAAAATATTTTTTACAAACATAAAAAAAACAACTTTTTTTAAATTTTTTTTAGATAGGATCATAATATGCGCCATACAATACATCGGGAGACATGGTTTTTACCACTTAATGAAGTTTTGTTTTGTAAATCGACAGAAATGATTTTTACCACTTCATATAAGTTTTGCTTTGTAAGCCTTTCCTTAAAGCGAATTTCGTTTTGTACAAATTGTACCTTAATTTTAATAAATGTTTCATCAACCAATTGCATGTATTTAATAATATAGCAGACAATATAATAACCGTGACATGGAGGCGCCGGGCCGGCGCGCCGCGTTCACTTGCATTGCATTGTGAACTAGAGCGCATCTCATCGTAAATTAATGAAACTATGCCTATGCCTCATGCATTAGCATTACATATCTTTGCTACATCCTTTCTAGACGGGTGCGGCTTTGAGAAATCTTGGAGATCTCCCTAATAAACGGAGGTCTGAAATATCTGCCCCTTTACCGATCAGAGCGCGCGCTGACACGGAGTTAACCCGCTATCTCCAAGAAGAACCAATTGACTCTACGGCTAATCCACTAGCATGGTGGGGAGACACACGCTATCCGCTCTTAGCAAAATTGGCACGTAAATACATGTGTATTTGTGCTACAAGCACAGCATCAGAGCGAGTTTTTAGCACTGCGGGTAAGATAGCTACCCCAGTCAGATCGTCACTAAAACCGAGTAAAGTGAACATGTTGGTGTTCCTGTCACGGAACTTTGAAGTCGAAAAAGATTAGGAATTTAAAATGTCATTGCACTTTTTTTGTTTCCTTTATTTAGTTAGTTTAATTAAGGTATTATCGTTGTTCGTTAAGATACAATCGTTGTTCGACTTTTTTTTTCTTTGATAAAGGTATGTAGATTTTATCATTTGTAATTTAGGCCTACTCATTCATTTTTATGCAGCTCTTATATAATTTAAGCAGCCTACGTTTTTAAAAGGATTTGTTTAGTGTGTGTGATTTATTTAAAACAAAGCATGTTCATTGCTTTTTTTTTTTTTTAAGGATTTAAAAAAAAAACGACGGTTATGTTACGAACCGTCACATTTGACTCACATCATAACCGTCATCACCAATTCTGAAACCGGCACACCCCTAGGCGGAGATAGCAGCGTTACCTAGCTACTTCCTATGACAATACCCCTGTTCCAAGATGGCGCGGTTTTGACGCATACTTAGAACCCCAAAGCGACATTTAGTGTATATATTGTCCATTTATGAGTAAACTGCTTGTTATTTACTGTTATTGTGAAGCATCCTTGAGCTTGGGAAAGGTGCTATATAAATTAAACTTATTATTATATCTATGGATTCATATTGAGTATTTCCTTTAATAATGCCCATGAAGAAGCAATGAATAAAGGGTGTGTTTTTTTGGGTTGATTTCAAATATCAACATTTGCCAACAGCATATTTCAAAAACGGCTTACCCAACCTTTAATAAACTACAAAAAAAGCTAAGTTTTAAAGTCTGCTGTAAGTAAGATGAAATTTAGAAATGAATACTTTTATTCATCAAGGATGCATTAAATTGATCAAAAGTTACAGTAAAGACATTTGTAATGTTACAAAAGATTTCCATTTCAAAATAAACAGTTTATATTCAAAATATGCGATTAGTGACAAGCTAAACCCGAGCTTCTCACCTTCATTGGGCCTGTTTTTCACCAGCATCACATTGATGGGCGGCTCCAGGGGCTCATAGTTATGAAGGTCTCTTCCTCTGTCCCGCTCTTTGCTGGGTGAAGGCGAGTGATCCTGCAGCCGGTCCCTGCTGTGACTCCTAACCATCTTGTCATCCGAACGGGTGTCATACCTCCGCGTGTCATAGCCCTGGTCCCTCCCGTAGCTTCCGGCAGGGCTTCCTCCTCCACCGCGGCCTCTACTTTGCTGCTTATGATAGCGAGGCTCCGGGCTGGATCCACGCTCCAGTGTCCGGCCCCGACTGCCGTCCCTGCGGTAGCCGCTGTCAGAGCTGGGCGATCTCTCGGTGCTCCTGCCTCTACTTCGTTCCCGCCGAGAGTCGTAGTCCTGGCTGCGGTAATCCGGATCCAGGTAGTCTATCCGGCTCTTGTCGAGGGTGCGGTCAGGCTCTCTGTCGCGGGGGTAGCCCAGGCCGCCATTCCCCCGAGGGTAATCAGAGTCTGGGTCACTGTTAACACTGCGGTTGTCCTCGGGATAATAGCTGGATATGTTGTAATCACGGCTATCTACACTCGGGGACGGGGGGCGCTTGAGGACAGACACCTTGCGAGGCCTCTTTACAGTCTGTGGGGAGCAATTGAATAAAATGAGTCTTTATACAATCAGCCCACTGTTATCAAAAGGGATTTATCTTACTATATGATAATTACTTTAAGCAGGGATCGATTGCAGTATATTCATTTGAATGCTGCATGTGTATTGGCTTTAAAACAGACCTTAACCAGCGCTTGGGGCAAAACTGCAAAATTGAAATCTAAAATTGTCAAAAAATATATAAAATGTGGGGGATAAAAAAAAAGATTTTGTTTATCTTCATAATAATCATAAAATGTAAACTCCGATCTTACAATAATTTGACAAACACATTTCAAATATTAAAATTGTATCCGTGTAAAGCATTTATGATATTATATTTATATCTTACAATACTTTTGTATTTGATGTTGATTGGATTTTATAGGTAACATCAGTAATATTTAAATCATAGAATATTAATTAATATTCATATTCATTTTGAAACTAATGTATTTGACATGATTGTTTTTTTGTTTTTTTTTATCATCAAAAGGTAATAATAATACATTGAAAGGCAAATATTTACAAAAAAAGTTAACATCTGACACTGCTAACCTATGCTAATAACCAAAGTAACTTGTTTTAGTAGGCCTCTCATAAGGGTCAAGTTGACAAATACTCACTATTTTGGCCACTTTCCCACATTTCCGAAGTGACTGCACAGCAAAAGAATGAGGCACATTATCCATGGTGATGGTGTTGACCTGTATCACACGGTCGTTCTCACTGTCCACAAGCAAAACAAAACAAATGTCAAGTCTAAAATATTATACAGACATTCTATTTAACAATATTATTGGCTTTTATGTTTATTGTCATGTTTAAACTATTTCGATTTCAATAACATGTTAAAGAAAGTAATATGGGAATACATAACACTCATTTAAGACAAAATATGGTATAGGCAAATAATTTAAATTCTATAATGTGGTACATGATGTATTTCCAAGTGAATATTCTGTGAAATAATGTAGGCCATAATTGTATGCCTCAGTATTTGACTGAAATGTGACAGGTAGGTTATGATATTATTGGTTAAGATCATTTTACTCAGCCTTGAGTACATCAACAGAAAATAAGCTGTTTGTTGAAATGTATAAAGTTATTAAATTGATAAACGATTATGAAAAACATTTCCTCTTTGGATTAACATGCACTAATATAACACGCACAATAACACTAAGGACATTTATTAGGGCAGTAAGCAGCAATCAATTTTGAATCGATGTAATTTTAAAAAGCTCTATGTGAAAACTCGATACTTATTAACCGGCCTATGCTGGTGTAAAATAATGGTTTACCAATACGCTCATACACGTATGCATTAGTAAGGCGAGTGAAGCGTACAAGAGCAGTCCATCGGCTGGTCCTCCTGGCAGCACGTCCGACACGATGATGGACGTCTCCCCGCTCTCCACGTTTGGATTGTCCCGGCCGCCGGACACAGCAATTCCAAAGCCCATTTTAGAGTCCTGCAAAAGAAAGAGAGAGAAATCACTTTCAGTGTGAAAGTAGCACTAACGCATTTCCATAGTCATACATCACAGCTAGCCTCCCCAAGGCAGTACTGCTTAATATTGCTTCTGAGAAGCATGCAAACGGCCAGCGGTGTTACACAATCACGTCCGTGCGCTCTTAAAATAAATCTCTCATAAACGTTGACTGCGTGCCCACCACAGTGCGGTTTTGCAGAAAGCCACTGCACGCTAAAGCTAATGGAGACATGGTTCCACCTCATTGCTTAGCCAAATAACAACCTGCTGTACCTGCCTCAGAGGAGCGCTGAATAAATAGAGTCTGATGAGTGGGTATCGCTGGCTTGATCTGGCAATCTGCTCCAAATATATTCAGGACCAATTAAAGCTGGAGATAAAACCTGACAGCAACGAGTGAAACCGAGATTTTAGAGTGTGAAGTATGGCACAGACTGACACTGAGTCTAGGGGTAGTAGGTAACCAAAAGCTTATATAACATTACCGCTGGCATGAGTAAATATATACCGAAATAACAAAATAGACAGGGCTCTCAAGGAGCACATGTGCTCCAAAGCTGAGAAATTTAGGAGCATATTAAAAACACTTTAGGGGCGCAATGGAACAAATAATGCATTATTCCTTAAAGGGATACAAGGAGACATTTATAAGGGAAAGGAAATTATTTATTTTATTAGAATAATAATAATAATAATAAGATTCATATTCTATATTAATTCTATTAATATTTTTCGATATTTCTGCTTCAAACTGTATTTAGTACCGGTATATATATATATATAAAAAAAAAATATATATATATGTAAATGGATATATATACTAATACTTATAATTAAACAGATTATTGTGCCACAAAAAAATTGTTACATTTAAGTTGAATTGATTGCCATATACAGTTTATAATAATAACCAGGAATGATCAATTATAACCAGGGAAAAAACTTATGCAAAATGTGGCACTTTTTATTTGTAAAATAAAATGCAAATGGGACTTATTTTCAAATGTCTATGCTTTACTATTGCCGGCTGCTCATTCAAAAAAGATGCAGGAGATAAAATATGCACTCTTACAGCCATCTACAGCATATTACAGGAACACCATAAGTAAACATTGTAATTCATCAACAGCTTTCTATTAGCATAAATGTGCAGTATTCACTGATTGTGAGCTGTAGAACGTGCAACGGCGCCGCATTCCTACTTTGAAACATGCAGCTTAAATCATCTTATTTAATAATCACATTAGGTTGTATTGCGATTCCTGTTTTTCCATCCCCAAATTAAGACGTCTTAAAAATAATCAATATGTTACTTATAAAACTAAAAAAACCGAGGACCCCCAGGGACTTTTTTTTTTAAATTCACACATGTGCTCCTAAATACATTTTACACACATTACTTTTTAGTCGCAAATGCGTGTAAATCGCTAGTACTGTCAAGCCCTTATAGATCATGATACGCCATATAAACTTGTCCTCATTCTAAGTATCCTGTTTTTTTTCTAAAACTTCCAAAAGCTTATATCTTCCCTTTTATGTTGCAGCGATAAGACGAGACAATTCTTATCTGAACTCAGGGATCTGACATGTCAAAGAGCTGAGATGTTTTCCCAGGATGAGTCTGATATGTGATGGTGGTGATAGTGTCTGTGTGTTTGGATAGTGTGTGTGAACCCTTGCGATCTGTCACGCGGGAGATAAAAGATGCGCATCCTGTGTGCATGATGTTGGAGGAAAGAGGAATGGGAGGAAGGAAAGACAAGATGGGAAGAGAGGGGGGGAGGGGTAACTTCATCTGACAGGCTGAAGCACTTCAAGGAGAACACAAGCACAAAATGTTTTGATGCTAATAAGTTGTTAGTGACAATGTCCATGTTTACATGACAATTATGTCTCATGCAAACACCTTATTTGGGATATCTACTGTTAATTTATACATGCACGTGTCCATATGGATATAATTATGAAGGTAACAAGAAACTGATCACACTGTTCATTTACTAATATGGATTGCAATAAATAACAAGAGTGAGCCAGTATTTCCATAACAGAATAGAGGGAAAAGAATGTGCATGTCATATTCAATAGTTTTGTTGTTGTTTTAAATAATGACTATACATGCACTTTTGTTCAAAGTTTGGGGTCAGTATGATTTTTGTTTTAAATAAATTAATACTCAAAAGTGGCATTGAGACATTTATAATGCTACAAAATAGTCAGATATAATCATAATCCTGAAGCTAATATTCTCCTGGATCCAGCACACTGAGTTTGGATCTTGAGGGCATCTCAGTTATTGTTACTGTACATGTTAGAGGAGCTGGCGGAGCAGTTAGGCTTGCTCTAGTCTGTTTGTTAAGAGGGCCATCATCTATCTGTGCAGCATGTCACCTCTTTGGTCACAAACATGAAATTAGTTGTTCACTGCCGAGCCGCTCTTCTACAACATATCTAAACCTGCGACTCTTAAACCTGCAGTGGGTGAGCTAGTTTGTGTAGGTTCATGTAAAAGAGTTTCATACCCGCTGTAGAGTCACAGTGTACTGCTCCCAAACCGTCTCCTCCATTCCTGAGCTCTGCATGGAAAAGAGAGAGAAACCACCATTAAATCACCAGTCAGGCGTCACTAATTTCAGTATGCTGTGCAGCGTGACATGTGGGGTTGAGTGTCCTATACACAAATTGGTTCTAATGAAGTGTCCTGAACTAATTATTGCATAATTACATGGATGCACACATAATATTAAAGGAATATTCCTGGTCAAGTACAACTTACTGTAAGCATGACAGTATCTGTGGCAATTACTTTGGATACACATAATTAGCAGTTCCTCCTCCCCATCTCAAAAATGATTTTTTCTTTCACTGATTTGTAGAAACTGAGGGAGAAGTCAAAATTACTGTAATTTTCTCTAATCAACGGCATGCCACAGATTCTATCTGTACAGTTTAAAGGTGAAGTGTGCCATTTTTTTATGTTCTTTCCCAGTTTAATGTAACTATATGTGGCAGCACAAAATACTGATATTTATTTAAGCATCCCTGCCAGTCCAGTTTGGGCCAGTAACAGCGAACAGAAAAAGTGTTTGAGATCTGTTATTTATTTTATTTGTCTGTTTTTTATTTACATTACTGATCAAAAGTTTGGGATCAGTAAGTTTTTATATTATTCAGCAAGGTTGCATTAAATTGATAAAAAGTGACAGTAAAAACATTTAAAATGTTGCAAATTTCAAATAAATGCTGTTCTTTCGAACTTTCTATTCATCAAAGAATCTTGAAAAAAATGCATCACAGTTTCCACAAAAATATCAAGCAGTAAGTCTTTTCAGCATTCATAATAATAATATTGGGGTTTTTTTAGGACCAAATTAGCATATTAGAATGATTTCTGAAGGATCATATGCCACTGAAGACTGGAGTAATGATCCTGACAATTCAGCTTTACCATCACAGGAATAAAGTACATTTTATTAAAACAGAAAACAATTATTTTTAATTGTGTAATAATATTTGACAATATTACGGTTTCTTTAAAAAACTTTTTAAAAAAAATCTAACCGACCCCAAACAGATAAAAAAATGTATCTGCGCTACATAACACACTTCACTGTTACATTGTAAATAACCAAGAATATTGATTAAAATGACATTATGAAAATGAATATTAGTTAAAAATTACGAAATGAAGACCCCCTCCCCCAGCTATATAGTATCTACACAGAAATACCTGTGAACACCCAGTGAACACCCCATTATTTGGTACGACCCGATACGTCACTGCGTCAAAATGAGGGTCTACCACATACGGCAGGAGAGTGTGTATGAAGGATGGGCCTGTCATTTCCACAGCTCACTTGGGCGAAAGCATCATTTCTTTGTTTTTAAGAATTATCACATATCAGGACTGAATCCATGTTAACTCACAGATCTACGTAAGCCGATGTCCAAAAACACACTGTGAATGACACCAGAGTCTGTATATCTCTCTTTTTGACACATAAAAAACCAGCCTGACAAACTCACACACACAGCTCAAGGGTGTGTTTGTTCCAATGAACAGCAAGACATGCTCATCAATATTGATGATTAACTGGAAAGCGGCCACAGTAAAACCCAACCTCAACTAAACCATGACGACACAAGGTTAAACCACGGCGACTTTGACCGTAGGTCCGGTTAAAGCTTCTTAAAATAGTCGGCTTTAATTAAATAAGAAATCTGTTTGGACTAAACAATATCCTAATCTACACCTGATTCTACTCAAATTAAACTTTTCTCCCTTCCATGTCAAATGTATTTAAATAGAGCTTTTTACAATACACACAGTTTCAACGCAGATTCACAGAAATTCATGTGATGTGACAATGTAAACAATCCGTGGCTGACATTTTCTATATAATATATTGCATTATGCGAGTATACTGTGCGCAGGTAAAGTATATATCAATATTTTCGACAATATAGCAAATCGAGCATTTGAGGTTTGCTATATATACTGCTTAGCGTGAAATGGATATATGGATATATGGATAAATGGATATACTTATATTAGTTGTATAATTGGTTATTAATTTGTTAATTAATTCAATGCTTTATCTGGTGATAATATTCATTAAAAGAACCAGGGCTGGCCAATCACTGCACAGATCACGTATGACATCACTCTGATACCAAAACTAGGTCTAGTCAAGTCACCTTTATTTATATAGTGCTTTATACAATACACATTTCAACAGTGATAACAGGAAGATGATTTAATGATGTGGACAGAGTTCGTTTCGGCTGTACAGCAGCTCTAAGAAGAAAACAGTGTCATTATTCAGCTAAAGTCAGTTCAGTGTTGATTCAGTTCCGTTGTAAAGATCATCAATTATTAAATTTGTTCATTTCATCTATAAGCAGCTCTGCAGAAAACAGTGATGTCATCGTCCAGCTCAGTTCAGTTCTCATCCAATAGTGTCGGTTCAGTCAAATCGATAATATTGTTGAAAATATGGCTAATGTGCAACACACACATACGTTTTAGTTTTCGTCTTCTGCACTTCCCTTTAGCTTTTCCTTGCAAACACACACTTCCCCTTGTTCTCAGCCGTCCCGTTAGCGTGAGGCTCTAATTGGAGGATTCTGCCTGCGGATATCTGCCCTCAGACTACTACAGAAGCGTACAATTAATGTGGACATGTGCATTTGCTGGGCTCTCCACAAGCACTCAGATAGTGCGCTATGCAGCAAATAAAACTAATCCACAGAGATAAAGTAAATAAAGGGCCTGATGCTGATAAGCTAAGACAGCTCTTCTCCTCTCCTCCTGCACTGGGCTGCTTTCTGTGGGTGGCTAGTGGAGATGTTGTTCATAAGACGGTGATGAGAAAGACAGATAGCGAGGGAGCTAAAGATGCTGCATCATTTGAAGGCAGTTCAAGCTGCTTTTACAAAGCACTCACCTTCTTGTTCTGGAAAATGATGGACAGTTTCATAGCGAAAAGGAAAATTACAAAGCTGCTTGCTTCATAAATCAAAGACAGGCCCCGCAAAGGCTTTGCAAATGTTAAAATAAACAAGAATTATGAGCATTTTCTCTTAATCTAGTTTGCCCGACCAAGTAAATGAACAAAAACGCATTTATGAACACATTAACATTATTAAAGTAGCAGTTCGCCACAAATATGAAAATTCACCCTCTAAATGTGTCTTTCTTCTGCACCAGTTTTGATGTCAACGACAAGAAATTAGCCTTAGGATGATCTTCACCGACGTCAAAGCATATCTGAACCCACACGAATACGATTTGAGAGCTGCGGAGGTGAGGAAGGTTTTCAGCCAATAAAAATGTACATTTCAATTTGGTCATATTCGGCTATTGTTATTTGGAGGAATTGAATCACATAGGCCACTATTATGACATTTATAAAGTCATTGTTTGGACAGGAGCCATCCTTATAGAGTGCTGCTAGTATGATGTATTTTTGCGGGCCAATCGTGAAAATGAGCATTTTAGCACTTCCAGTTTCATCTTCCTGGAGTCAGTAGGTTTTTTGAATGAGTTTTTGGTTCAATGCCTGAAATACCGTCTGTAGCGCAAGCACAAGATATTTTCACATAAAAAACATCAGTAATACCACCTAGTTATTTTTCTAAACTTCTATTTGGGTGGTTGCTATAAAGTGGCTTAATGGGACTACAGAGGTTGTTAGGGGCTTTAAACGTGATCACACAAACAGGAAACTCTTCTAATAACTCGCTAGTTCGCTTTTACAGCCTTGTTGTGTATCTCCTGCACTCTTGCAGAGTATTCTAACTCAAACTTTCATGAGATTTTTTTTTTAAATAAAGGCTGAAAGAGTGGTTTAGCTTAATGGTGGTGACGTTTAAAGCATGCGACCACGGTGCAGTTCATTTATAGCCTATGTTAAGCTTTTCCTTCAGGCGATTGTATTTAGGCTTCAAAATTCATAAAAGTTGTGCTGATTTGTTAAGATCACCCTGATGAACGAAAAATGTTAGAATCATGAACTCTTTATCACAGAGCTTATTTTCAGTAATAATCCAAAAGCCAATGGAAAAAATACTATTGGGTTTTTGTCGAGGGAACCAGGGTGAAGCGAACTTAAAGGTTGGCCTAGAAAAATGACATCACTGCAGTACTGTACTGCATTGAAAAGAGAAAAAACAACACATTTCTACAAAAGAAAACAACATGTTTAGAATGACATGAGGGTCCTTTAAAGATTCATATACCTGGGTTTCTGTCTAAATACATTGAAAAGCTCCTAAAACACATGTTCTAGATATGTTGAGCCTTGGTTCTCATCCTGCTGACACAGGTTCAAGTCTGATTCCCCTCTTCAAATTAATAAAACAACATACCATCATCTCCATCTGTCAAATAAAGCAAATCCAAGCCCAAAAATATACAAATTAAAATCCTGACTGCTATTCTTGAGATGTCTCCACAGGAAGCTGTCACCCATCTCTCCTGAGAACTAACCTAAAAAAAAAACTCAAGTCTTATTTAGTAAACTCCTCACAACAAGGTCAAGACTCTCCTCTTTCTCCGGCTCAGCTTAATCTCAGAGGGACGGGACCCTGTAAGCAGCCTGTGAGGAGGACCCTGCTGTTCCCAATAAGCTGAAATGCGTCCTGTCGACAGGACCATCAGCGTGAAGCCGTCCACACCACACAGACCCGGGTGAGCAGGGGCGCTGGGACAGCATGTAAACCCAACCTGCAGATCGCAGCCAGTCATGCTAACATGTCTGAACAGCCTGTCCACACGAGCAGATACAACAGGTTAGATGTTGACAAAGAGGGACACACACACACACTAAAGCAGTACCCACTAGAGCAGTAAATCGACCGCCACACTTGTCAACAGAACACCTGAGCAAAAGCAAAGGCACAATTGTATAAAAAAATCCTCCATATGATCGGGAAGTCCTAATTGATTTATAAGCGGTCAACCAAGATAGGGTTTTTTAATGGCCGATGTTGGTATCTAGAAAGCAGGGTGGTCAATTACGACTACAATTATAAAACTGTAAAATCAAACGGAGTTATTTTACATAATATTCACTGAAAATGGTTACTCTCTCCATTGACGAGGCTATTGGTAGGTTTTTTGATACAAGAATGAACAAACACATCTGTATATCAGCCAAAGCGACATCAGGCCGGTATCATCCCCGACAACGTGGACAAACTCTTGATGGTGGGTCAGGTATAGCCTAATTGTCCATATTCTTGTAGTGTTTAATTTATTTATTCATTTTTATAATGTATATGTATTTTCTTTGTGTTCTAAACTCTGAAAAACAGATTTTTACGTTCTGATCTCAGAAAAGTTCATGCGATGTTGGCAAGCTGTATGGATGCGCTTGAGACCTTAATTAATACTTTAGATTATCATTATTATGGTTTAGTATTTCTCTCCCGACTAATCGACTAATGGCTTAACTTTAGTTGGGGGCAGCCCTACTAATTTTTATGTGTTTTAGCTGCATAGGATGGTGAACAATATAAAAAGACCAACAAGTTCACAAAACATCACAATGCCAATGCACAAAGAATAATATTCCCAGTAGTTACATAGCAAGTTTACACACTAGGGTTGTGTGGTATAGATACAATAAAATATAATACAATATAGTATTTATAAATATCCACCAGGTCTGAAGGAAGCCTTTTAAAGGATAATTCCGGTATTTAACACCTTGAGTCTATATTGTAGTTTGTTTTGGATGAACAAGAGTGGTAGATAACATTTTTTTGACAATGGTTCCTCTCTCGAGTTTTTGACTATAAAAGAATTGGCCATGGACCCATTCAACATTGGAGTCAATGTGCATGTCCGAAAATGTCATTAAAACAGCCAATAATGTTCGTTTACAAAACTGTTAAACTCACCGAGTGGTTAGTGGTGTTCGTTGATGATTATAAACAATATATCGTCGCAATATATGATTCCAATCCGTTTATTTTGCTATAGTGGAACTATTTTTTCAGACACTTCACAACCGTGTAACTTCCGCTCAATATTTGAATCTGAATAGTTAGCACACTCCCGACCACTTGATGGCGATAACCGATGTTTATGTCTCACGGGACACTCACGGTCACAGTCGAGTTCAACTTCATATTGCACTGGTCAGTGGTCACGTCTTTCAATTTTCAAGGTTTTGTTTGTTTATTTCGCTTACTCTCCCGGAGCACAGTTGCTCTGCTCACTAGCCTTATGAGAAACGGAAGCGAGCAAAAAGACTACATCGACCAAATGTAAACAGCCCCCTTTCCGTTTCTGGTAGCGCATAAATATTAACGAGCACTCAGTCCTTCAACAGAATTCAATGGGATTTTACAAAATGACGAATAAAACACGACAGAAACTGTATTTCGCAACACTTTTTGTTTCTGGAACATCAACTAACATCACTAATCACTCGGTGAGTTGCATTGTTTTGAAAACTAATGTTAAAGGTTGTTTTAATGACATTTTCGGACATGCACATTGACTACAATGTTAAATGGGTCCATGGCCAATTCTTTTATAGTCAAAAACTCGAGAGAGGAACCATTGTCCAAAAAATGTTGTCCACCACTCTTGTTCATCCAAAACAAACTACAATATAGACTCAAGGTGTTAAATACCGGAATTATCCTTTAAGCCATTTCAGAGAAAAAACACACACACTATATATATATATATACACATACATACACACACACACATATACACATTTTCTCTGAAATGGCTTAAAAGGTTCTTCAGAGTAGATTAAGTAGATTAAAATTGCTTAATGTACCAAGTAAAACATCTATTTAAAAATAAGCAAGGCATGTGATGACCAAATGAACACTAGAAACCAATATAAAAATATACATATAATAAACAGCATTCATGTTTACATATATTTAAAACATTTAAATATATGAAAAAAAATGCCACAAGGCGGCTCAATTAATAAAGTTAAGTTTTGGACAGATTCACAAATATTAAAATCTTAAAAGCTATATTTGCCAATTTTGCTCATTTATTTTAAGAGATTAAAACATCTGTCTTAACACTCTCATATTTGTGAGTTTTGAGACAATGGGGATTGTGAAACTAGTCTAATGACATTAGTAAACTTGCTTGATTGCAATATTCATAATCTTGATTAACTTCACTGCTAAACCACTGTGAATATTTAATTCATCACCCAGCCCAAATGCACGCACACATGCACATCAATTCGCACACGCTAATTTGCCAGTCCCTCTAAAAATACGCCTCACACCTGAGGGAGACTGAGACCCAAACACCTGCTCCCCTCTGCATCTCACGGTAATGACCGAAGCACAAATCCCAGACAATGAAAGAGTTTAAACAGCTCGGCAGATGGATCAACAGAGGCAGTGCAGCCGCTGCCAGCAAAAGCTACGCTATGCGACAGGAGCCAGTGAAGTCCACTCCATACACACACACACACACACCTATACCTGCACCTGCATTACCGGCTCATTATTGCACACGCACATCAAGTAAGGATGCTTCGTTATGTTGCAATTAAACATTGAATCTGCGGTTTACGTTCCACTAGCTTCACAATCATTATAATTCTTTCGCAAAGTTTTATTTAAAAAGTAACATTAGATTAATGCACAACACCAGAACTTTCCCCAAGCACAAGCAAAGCCACACACCCAAACGCTACGCTAACACACAACACAAAACATCATGATATATATGACAAAAACTTTGCACACAATCACAAAACACGCCCACTAACGCGATACAAACCAACTCTGTACAAATCAAGCCCCGAGATCTCTACTGCGGGATCTAGGAAAGGGGGGTAGAAACACGACAATCCTCTCTCTAAGGTGGCAGCTGATGGAAGGGTTTATCCCTGGAGGATCAAGCCACCGCAAGCGCCTTTTTTCCCATCCCCACCAGCAGTTTGAGCAGGCATGACGCATGCCTGGGTGAGAAGAGGATGATGAAGCTGTTCCTTAGCTCCTTGGACTCCCCCCGCACCTCGATTCGCGCCCCTCCGCGCCGCCTCCATCTCTGGGCTCTCTGCAGGCGCACGCAGCAACCAAAGGGGAGCCAGTTCACACTCATCTCTCCCCATGGCCACCCGACCTCCAATCTAATTAAGCTCTGAGGCGGAGAAGATTAGGCACCCGGAGAGAGAGGGAGAGGGAGAGAGAGAGAGGGACTATAAATAAGACTCACAGAGCCACGGCGAGTCCTGAACGACTGCACAGCGCGTGCCCACTTTCGGCACAGCACCGTTTTCATGTCGGCGCTCTCTCTCTTTCTCTCGCTACAATTCTGCCGGCTCCTCTTCTTATGTAATCCTAATACACAACTGGCCTACATTTACACACACACACAGAGATCAATACCTACATATTTACGTGTGTACAGATGGAGTGTATACAATATTAGCGAATGCACACACACACACTCCTAAGAATTCCTAAGAGACTGCAGCGATCCGCAGGACAACGGTGTTCACTTTAATATTTCAACATTGCGCACTGCTGAGGAAACTTTGCAACATTTTTTTTATGCTTTAGCAGAGTATCTTCTACTTGCATTTGCATTCTTAACATATAGAAGTCTTTATGCTATTTATTTATTTATTAGTGATGACAATTATTGTGTAAGTATTAAGTATTATCATATTACATTAATTATATAATTATTAATATAATAGTTTCTTCTACTCCAATTCCTTGTTAAAATATAAACATTTAAACTGTGGCTGTAATAGAAACTTGTTTTAATGACGATCCTATATTTAACATGCATTAAATAATGAAGACAACAGGTTAAGTAAAAATATACTGAATATTTATGTAATATAGTGCATATATTTAGCAAAATGCTCCTCCTCTTAAGATTTGAAAGTCCAGACTACGTTTCATATCAAAAGTAACTAAGCACAAAGCTTATTGCAATTATTAGGGAGGCGCGATATAATAATGTATAGTGAAGGTTTGTTTATGCATCTCCTGAGAACAGCATAGACTAAAAGTGAAATGAAAAGTGAAAACATGAAATAGACACCGTTTCGGCCATAACCGAAGATTCGTTTTTGGACAAATATTTTGGGTTGCCGAAATGTCAGTGCATCACTACTATTTATGTCTTAAAACAGTTAATGGCTTATTGCATTTAGATCAGGATAAAATGGGATACAAACCCGAAACCCCTCACAAATCTATGTAAAACTAAAACTATTGATCATTCCTTCTTACGCCACGATACATTTCAGGGAGAACGTTCAGCTGTGAGATTGAGCACTTCCTCGGTTACTGATTTAAGCATCTATGGAGACCAAAACAAGAGTGTCTAAATCAGGAAATGGTGGAAACGCCATCGGATCTGACCTCATCTATTTCCCAGCATTAACTTGATGCAGGCTTGATGTCACTCAAATCCAAGAGAAATGAACTTCAACAGCTGGGTTAGTAAACGTAATTTGTCATGTGACTGTGAGTAACTCATCATGCTGGGAATTCCAGGTAAGTCAAGAAGAGATCAGGGGTCATGAACCAGGCACTCATGACATGGTCTCTGTTAGCGGTGAAAAGAAGATTAGAGGGTTTTACGGCCACTAACAATCTCCTGTCGTCTCTGTTCATACTAGCACAACACCTAAGGATGATAATGACCCAGCTAACAGCAGCTAACACACACACTCTAACATGCTTGACCTGGAAATGAAGATGTTAAATCAGAAGAGCGCACACATATTTGCAGCACTGCTATATGGAGAGCTATTGAGGCCAGTAGGGGGCGCTCACCCTGTGCTCTGTGTGGGTCCTAACGCCCTGGTATAGTGATAGGGACACTACTGTAACAAGCACCGTTCTTCGGATGAGATGTTAAACCGCGGTCCTGACTCTCCGTGGTCATTAAAAATCCCAGGATGTCCTTTGGAAAAAGAGTAGGGGTGTAACCCCGATATCCTGGCCAAATTTGCCCAAATCTGTCCATCATCACGGACTCCTGATCATCCTCATAGTATATACTGATTAGCTTCATCACTCCGTCTCCTCTCCACCAGTAAGCTGGTGTGTGGTGGGAGTTCTGGCGCAATATGGCTGACGTCGCACCATCAGGTGGATCATGATGCACATTGGTGGTGGTTGAGGAGATTCTTCCTTCTATACATAAAGCGCTTTGAAGTCCATGGGCAGGAGAGTACCAAATCACATTACATGTAATAAAATCTCCCCACAAAAGGAGAATATACAACGTATTGTCCATCACTTAACAATAAATACAACAATCCAAATTACTACCAAAAAAACCTCATTATACATCCTACAAAACATCACACAATGTTACAAAATCAATAAATGTAACAATTATTATTACCACTATTTAAATATTCAGGCCAACACAATTTCACATTAGACAGAGATAATTACTGATTATGAATTTACATGTGACTTATATAAATGTTGTGTACATATTATATACATGCACATTACCTTTCAAAGATTTGGGGTTGGTAATTTTTGTGTTGTTGATGTTTCTGAATGTCTTCTATGCTTGCTCACAAAGGCTGCACTTATTTGTTTAAAAATACAGTAAACATTAATATTGTGAAATATTATTAAAATTTAAAATAACAGTTTTCTATTTGAATATGTTTTAAAATGTAAATTATTCCTGTGACGCAAAGCTGAATTTTCAGCATCATTACTCCAGTCTTCAGTGTCACATGATATACTTCAGAAATCATTCTGATATGCTGATTTGCTGCTCAGGATACATTTATTATTATTATCAATGTTGAAAACAGTTGAGTGATTTTTTTCTTTCTTTCAATTTTGATCAATTTAAAGGGACAATGTAGCCTGGGAAAACCCAGACCACTCTCAGTTGTAACTGAGTTAGGGTCTGGCAAAGCTCCATAGACAATTCATTTCCACAGGGGCGTCACCAACGGACGTCGGATAGATCTAAAACCAATCAGAGCGATGAATGACATGACGTATGCAGAGCGACGGAGAAACATCGAGACTCTCAGCAATTCTCTGTTTCTGTTAACGAAAATGACCATTTTAAATCGCTTGAAACAGACGCGATAGCTGATTCGAACGAGTGATGTTGTGATGTTCCATGGCGGCATCCATCTTTGTAATGTACAAAATCTGCGTCACCGTCTCTGCTCTGTCGTCATCATTTAAAGCCCGCCCCAACGTTTCTGATTGGTGCCGCGATTTCGACGGACTGGAAATAGGTTTCAATGGGCTCTTTGCCAGACCCACTTGCAGAGCAAATCTAAATTTGCCGGAAGTGGTCTGGGTTTTCCCAGGCTAGGGACAATGTGTAGTTTAAGTATTTTATTAACTAAAATCAATGTCTTTACTCATAAATATGTCGCGTTTTCGTTCAGAGCCAGCGTCACGTGACTGAAACAAGCAGAAACTGACAAGGAGAGACGTGTCACTGCCACGGTAAATTTGAAAGGCTGCACTGCACGGTACTTCATAATTCAGGATCATACTTATGCCGAGCCACAGGAGAAATGCCAAAATTGAATTTAAAAGGAAACGTGACCGGCGAATTCAAAACGAGGGTAAATAACGGGATAGCTTTACCCAGTTGGAAAGAGCTAATGAAGGAGAAAGACTTTGAAAGCTTTCTTCTCGACAGGTAAGTCAATGTTACGGTCTAAATTACAAGCTTTTTTTTCATTGCTTGGTTGTGTAATTCATTATATAGGCAGCATAACAGTAGAACATGTAACGTATAGTTAACCTCGACGAAGGGCTATTGTTGTCATAGCTTCTTGGTACATAACGGCTACCGTAGTTGCACACGCATTTGGTAAAAGCGAGGCGCTAGAGAGCACTATTCGTTTGAATGCAAAATACAATTTCACCGCTAGATGGGAGAAAACCTACACACTGTCCCTTTAATGCATCCTTGCGAAATTACTACAACATTACATGTATTACAATAACAGCAACAATGTGCCAAGCTGCTCTATGACAAACATTATACAAGTGGTTCTTTTGTATTATCAGTACTGACACTAACACAGACACTAATTAAACATGTGACCAAAAAGCAAAAAAGGCCTTGACATCATTCCTATGACAAAACAATGAATCTCCAACACAGAAGACTTACTGGAGCACACAGTCACTCTTTTCTCAAAACACTGGGGTGTAAAAATAGAGCAAGCGAGCGCTCACACTTCCAGAGAAAGCAGCACAGGCACAGACATCCACAAACTGATGCTCTTTGTTTGCTCCACTGGACAGGCAGTCCTCCAAAATAAAGCACTAACTGTCCCAGAGAACAACTCCAACAATGGATGGAAAAAGAAAGTCTTTGTAATCTAGTTTCTTGGACAACCTACTCTGGGGAGGGACAATGAAAGATGCAATACAGAAATCATAGTTTGACTTTGGGAAGAATTAATACTTATGTGAAAATAATACTTACAGCAGACACAAAAAATGTTAAATATGGGTTGTTAGTACAAGTCACCATGAAATCAAAATGGACAATACAATTTGTATGGAATATTGCAGTATTTACTATATACGATTTATTCATGCACATATTTTTATTTATTTATTAATGTGCCCACATAATCTTTCATCAAAATAACTTCCCCCTCTCTCTCGCTGTGACATCTCTTCTCTTCTCTTTTTTTCTGCATGAGGGCAGGACTACCTGTCACTCGTGAGATCAAAGCAATAGCAAACATCAGTTTTTCTTGTTGGAGAAGTGGTTTCACTCAGATATATGTAAGAAAAGGGAAGAAAAGGCTAACACAGCTTCCATATCATGCTGACTTTAAGTACTAGAAAAATAAACACTTCCTCTTAATGATGTAGGCCTAGCCTTATCTTACTTCATGTACAGCAGATATAAGCCCGTTTTACTTCCATAATGTGGCGTATTTCTGTGAAACAAATATTCAACAAGAAAAAAAGATGGACTTGATTTTAATTGATTGGATCAGTTCAGTCACTAATTCAAGAGTTGACTAAATAATAATATTACATTTTCTTGTTTTACTGAAATATTACTGTGAAATATTTACTATGTACACACACACACACACAATTTTAGTAATAAACAACTTTCACACACACACACACACACACACACACACACACACACACACACACACACACACACACACACACACACACACACACACACACACACACACACACACACACACACACACACACACACACACACACACACACACACACACACACACACACACACACACACACACACACACAGCAACATTTGGAGCAAAAAGCTACCTAATTTGTGTTTTTGTCAGACTAGATCCAGATCGGATTCAATATGATGATCAAAACACAGACGGAGTAGATCGGGTCCATCAACACCCCCAAAGCTTCACAGTCCTAAAGCTTGTCCTGGGTCGACATTTCATTCAGTAACATTAGGTAGTTTTGATTTATATGCGGTTTAATATTGATGATCACTTTATTTTAAATATGCATAGATGCTTACATATGCATAGATGCTTGCATAAGGTATCGCTTGTTTCCGTTTCTTTTCACCTGTGTTTTGATCCGGAAATTCAGTACTCTTTTAGAAGGTGTGTTTTCACTGTTATATACGGTAGGGAGTGCGGAAGAATTTCCGCAACCCCCCGTAATTCACACCCTGGTAAAAACCTATGTACAGTACACTATATTAGTTGCCTAGCAGTTAGCAAGAAATCTGCAGACACATTGAGCTTTGGTGCACATGTAGATGATGCAGGGTTGAAAGAAACCCAAGTGTCTCCAATCAATTTAATCTGGTGTCTATGGTATTAAAAAGAAGCATACAAATATGCTAATATAAAATCTTACTATAAATCTATGAATATATTTAAAAGTATCAAAGACACAAAACTGAACGTGTTGTAAGAAATTTTCTTCCTTCCCAAACTTCCTTCTTCCCATCCTTCAACCACACACCATCTCTGCTAAACTCTGACATGTCAGCAAGCCTAAATGAGCAAAAGGATTGACATGCCTATAGAGTCCAAAGACCCCAATATACCTCAAGCGAAATTGCAAAACAAACTGATGTGAAGTCTATGTTTATTTATGGGTGAACTATTCCTTTAGGACAGCAATTTCAGTGATATTATGGTAAAAAAAAAACACACCTTTAAATGCAGATAATCATTGTGTGATGTAAATGGTCACAAATGCCCTTCCAATTTCTACAGTGTAATTCAACATAGCGGTAAATAAAATTTCGACACACACGCACAGTCGCACACCTCTCTGCATGTACCATGACTTCTAACAAGCTCAGAGAAATAACCTGCGTTCCTCAGTGAATTCAGAGCGCTTCGGCTAGAGCTGTGAGCGGACTATTAGCACATGATTAAGAGTCTCCTTGAAATTCACTGTCACTTTCCATATGGTTCCTCCAGTAATAAAACATTCCCCCCCTTCCTGCACATGTTTCCTTAAATAAAAGACAATTCCTATTTTAGAACCTAACAGCCCATAATGAATGACTTTACAATTAATGCTTAAAACAGTTATGGCACAGTGTGATAAATGTAACAGCATTAATCTAGAGGAAAAGAACAGCTAGTATAAAATCTTACACTACCCTTCAAAAGTTTGGAATCGGTAAGATTATTTTAATATATACCGGTAGGCTATTTAATAAAGACATAATGTAACAAAAGATGTCTATATTCAAATAAATGCTGTTATTTTGAACTTTCAATTCTATTAAAGAATCTAATAAAAAATATCAGTTTTTCACAAAAAAAAAAAAAAAAAAAATCCTGAGCAGCAAGTCATCATATTAGAATTATTTCTGAAGGATCATGTTACACTGAAGACTTGAGTAATGATACTGAAAATTCAGCTTTGATCACAGGAATAAATAACATTTTAAAATATACTGAAATAGAAAACTCTTATTTTAAATTTAAATAATATTCTACTGTAATATTACTGTTTTTACTGATTTTTTTTTACTGACTCCTTTATTTCTTCACTTTTACTGTTTATAAAATGCTAAAAGCCTTAAAAAAAGTGGTAAAAAAATAAGCACATTAATTATATTGCAAAGTGAGCACTGTACTAAACTCAACATGCATCTCAAAAGACGATTAAGGGTTAGATCAGTTGACATAAGGTGAATCAGCACTGTTCTCAGAAACGAACACATTAAATCTATGCGCCTCTCCGCCATGTTCATGTCTTATTAAAAGTTGTCTCTAACCACTCTAAAATATTCAACAGTTCTGTTCTGCTCAAGCGCAAAAGGCAGAAAGTATGGAATAGTGTCAGCATTTTTACTAACATCATCAGAGTAAAGCTTTAAAAAAATGATAGAAAAACAGGCCTAATACTTTGGCATGTTCTTAAGAGACACTTCAGAAAGTCCAGATCCACAGTGACACTTCTATTAGACAATACATCAAGATCAAAGCACAGAAAAACAAGCACATTACCCAAGTCCACATCCACTTCCCGCGTCCTAAATCAGATGACCCGGTTCTGTTCCGACTCGTTTAAAGCGATGTTTCATCTTCAAAGAGACAAATCGAGCCTCTTCACTGAGCAGCCGACACATTTTCCTCCATCACTAAACTAGTGAGTAGAGCTAAACCATGCCCGACTTTTACCATCCGGTTATGAGGCTTCACTTCATCTAACTGATGATCGTAAAGAGGGACGGCGTGCATCGCAGACGGGGATCCGGTGTTCTGTAGTAGGGCAGGAGACGGCTGGCACATTTAATCCAAAGCTTTATTTGGATGTGTGGATGGACCAGGCTCATCTGTATAACACACTGAATTTCTTCAAGCAGCAGGAAGGGCTGAAGTTGAGGGGTGTCAGTCATAAAAACACGTCCAAACGGCTACAGGAGACGAGACAAATTCTTCTAGCGCCACTCCTTCCTCTAATAATACAACAGCTACCGATGCCATCCCAGCTTTCGTGTCATTACCGAAGGGATGACACCTCACTTAGCCGAGTCCACTCCTGCTATGCGAAGTAAACGATACCATGAACAGGATTCTGGCATTGGATGTTGAAACGTTATACACACACACACACACACACACACACACACACACACACACAGACTTAGCATCTCAGAATAGCAACTCCACTATACCCGATAATTGCCTACTATGAAGCCGGAAACATGTTAAATGGTGAGAGAAATGGTCATTGGAAAAAAAGAGCATGTAAACTAGATAAAATAGGGCCCTATGAAATAAAATGTTCACAAATTCCATGTTTAATTTTTTCTGGATTCTGTTTTTTTTTTTTTTTTGGATTAGTTTTAATGGTTAAATTAAATGTTAGCAATCAAAAACATGCCTAATTAATTGAAATCACACAAAAAAATGTTTAGGGCCCTATAAAATACACTGAACAAAATTATAAACGACCTGATCAGCTCTATGCGAAGGAGATGTGTTGCACTGCGTGAGGCAAATGGTGGTCACACCAGGGGGGTTTTCGGACCCCCCCAATACAGTAAAACTGCACATTTTAGAGTGCCCTTTATTGTGGCCAGCCTAAGGCACACCTGTGCAATAATCATGCTGTCTAATCAGCATCTTGATATGCCACACCTGTGAGGTGGATGGATTATATCGGCAAAGGAGACACTAACACAGATTTAGACAGATTTGTGAACAATATTTGTGAGAAATAGGCCTTTTGTGTACATACAGTAGAAAAAGTCTTAGGGCACATTTACACATAGCCGGGTATTTAGAGAAACGAATATTTCCCCCCCTCCGTTTTCAATAATAACATCGTGCACACAACCCGCATAAATACGCCGTCGAGCGCCATCATAACTATGCAAACCTATGGGCGGCAGTGTGGGGAGAAGGATAAAGCCATGCAAGCCAATCAGAATCCTCAGAATCGACAAGAGAGAACCTAAAACCCTGTTTCTCCCAGTTGACACGACAACATATAAACGGCGTTTTCAGAAATCTCCACTTTGGCCGGAGTTTTTAGAAATAATCGTTTTCTGGGATAAAAACGTCGTTTTCGTGTAAATGACAGGCCAAAACGCAGAGAAATATCTGCGTTTTCCCATCGTGTAAACGGGGCCTTAGATCTTTGAGTTTAGCTCATGAAAAATTGGGGCAAAAACAAAAGTGTTGCGTTTATAATTTTGTTCAGTATAATATGTCATCTGTTTAAATTTTTCTGGATTTATGATTTAATATAAATCTGTTATCAATAACAGTGGTAATCAAATGAAGACCTAAAACATTAATTTTATTAGTCTTTTAAAATGAACTTTTAAACTTTTCCTATTATTATTATTACTTTGAGAAGTACATTCTACTGTACAATAGTAATATATTTCTGTCACAGTTTCTACAAGTTAAACCAACTTTTCTTTTGACGGGTTGTCATTAAGACCTTTGGGTTTCCGTGTATATGATATGACAATATTTTTTTCCACAATAAACGGTGAAATAGTCGTGAAGATTTTTGTGATTCCACGATTCGGTCCACTTTTTACGCATTGCGGAAATCATAGGGCTCTAGTAAAATGTAAGTCAGAACTCTTCCTGGCTGTTTTTCAGTCATGTCCTCATGTAGCTCATCTGCATCCAGGCTAAAGCTTTTAAGCAGAAGTGTTACAGTGAAGACTGGAAACTGGGCCGAACGCCTATCACAAGTGTGTTTGTTATCTCTGGTTGCTATCCTCATGCTGTGTCCTGCAGGTTGGGCGTATAAATGTGAAAGGACAAAACTGAAATTTAGTTTAAAATTGTCTCATGTGATACATTAGAGGAGGGTACAGATGTTCTTGTACACCCAATAATCAGTCTGAGGTTGAGGTCAACGGGTTCTGATTTTCTGCGCATCATAACAGTGTGTGTCAATGACAATCACTGTTTGGAATAGAGTTTGACAATATTACACTAATGATCAACAATGACATTCACAACTGCAGAGTTTGTTCTATGTGGCTGCCAATTTATTTAGACCAGTGTTTCTGAACTGGTGGGTCGCGGAGAGCGTAGTCAAAGAAACATCACATGTTAGGTCTGGGAACTCACCATTGGGATGGCTCAATCCGAGGGGCGGGATAAACAGCGGTCTTTCAAATTCCCTCTGCACGCAATAGGATAACGCTACAACCAACCAGAGCAACAAAGAAGGTGACGTAGTCAGAGCGGCAAAGATCCGGTCGGCAAAAACTCCGAACACATCTTCCTTTTTTAAGTCTTCCTTTCTTTGTTCTTTTCTCAAAGAAACGCTTACTGTAACTCCAAGTCCTCCAGAGTCGCGGCCAAAGCCAATTCAAAAGACAGCTGTTTGCCAGCAGCAGCAGCCATTCTTTGTTTTCAAGTAGCAGGGAACCGTCGCAACTCTATCGCCATTACGGCCCGCCCGCCGACTCTATACACGATGTGATTGGCCTGACTAGAGTTTGTTTTTTCCAGCTCGAAAGCCAACGGAGAATTGCTAGACTACCCTGACTGTAAAATCAATTTCGCTGCCGCTAGGGTGCGTCTAGATTTCTAGGCTACATGAGTGATGAACTTCATAGAAACAGAGATGGACAGAAGGCATGAAGCCGATGGACTGCTTTAAGGGTTACGGTGAAGACTGCTGGTGACAAAAACACAGCACCCTTGCATACCAAATATCCAAAACCCACAAACATCACAACCATTCTGATACTGAAGAACATGCTGTAAGGAGATCTGAAGGTCACAGTGTCGTCGTCTGCCTTAAATAGAGCATTCCTGCTGTGCAATCTGACGCTACTCAGTAAAAAAATTTAAAGAAAATGTCTGGACAAGTGCGGAGCGCGGCGCCAGTTATTCTGCCACAGTGAGGCGGCGTCTAATCCAGGATAGCGGCATGTTTCCCAGCGTGAGATTGGAGGGTTCATTAATGTAAACAGCCACTCAAGTAAACCTTATTATGGTGGGTTTTACATTGATGCATCATTCATGGAGCCTTTTCAAAAATAACTCACAGCACAGAGAAAGAGGTCATGCTTAAACTGTAAACAATGATGGTAAAACAATAGTTGTCTAATTATGACGTGCAGATAAAGACAGAGTTAGTCAAAAGAGGATGTGCAATGCAGGTCATTAGGAGGCCACGCTTGACGCACACCCAAACATCTATTCAAAGAGACAAACTCCCAGGCATGTGTACCGCACAGACTAATTTTACCCACTTCCCATTTGACCCGACCCTACATTCCACAACCATGTGCATGTCAAACTCTTCTTTAGCATTAATTAATGGCCTTGACTACAGAAAAGAAGTTCTTCAGATGTTTTCATGTATATCCTGTTTGGTTACAAGTAAATTCCTCAAGCACAGTCATCAGATTGTATCACGGGCTGTGTTATTACTGTGAATAAGTGAATCAGAACACTTACTGGTTTTTAATGGCAACATGATACAATGCACCGGGACTTTATCTTTGTATTTGCAAAGTTTTCAGCACATTCCAACGTGCCAACACATTCACTAATGCCTAAAGCTTCTGTTCAAAATATCGAGGGGAAAAAAAGAAGAAGAAAAAACAGAAACCGCAAATAAACGAAGGCTGTGCTGAGTGAGAAAGTGATCATGTGGTCAATAAAATATTTACTGTTATGGTTCTCTGTGTTTGCTAAACAGATGCATGCAATCTTGTTATACAATCAGCTAAAAGTAAAGCAAGCTAAGAAACCCCAAACAAACCATCAAAAAATGAACATTAAGCACAAACATCAATGCGTTATCACAGCAAAATAAAGTTCTAAATGAACAATTAATTATATTAATAAAAGAAACTAATAATTAGGCCTATATTAAACATTCAACTAAAATAAAGGAGTAAAGAAAAGGATATACAACTTTTTCGTCAGACGATAGATAGATAGATAGATAGATAGATAGATAGATAGATAGATAGATAGATAGATAGATAGATAGATAGATAGATAGATAGATAGATAGATAGATAGATAGATAGATAGATAGATAGATAGATGGCAAATTTAGGGGCTGTTTACACGACACCATTTTCAACTAAAAACGGAAGAATTTGTATGCGTTTGGGCTGTTAATTTATACGACAACTGCGTTTTGGTGGTCTGAAAATGCAAACGTTTGAAAACGGGGCTCAAAGTGTAAGTTTTTGAAAACAACACCCTTTTATCATAATGTCGTAAAGTTTAAACTACAAAAACGCAAATCGGTGAAAACGTGACGTCATGCACATAGCATGTTTAGTCTATATAGCCTTCTATTAAAAAATGTAATTATGTAATTTGTGTCTATAGGCATGTGCGTTCGTCTCGAGTGCTCTGTAGTAAAATAATGCGTATGTGCGCAGTCTTTCTTTACAAAGTGACATGACCAACTACTTGTCTGGCATGCATAATACAGCGTTATTAGTCGTTTTCATGGATCAGTGTGAACGGGGATCGTTTTCACAACGTTGTCATCCGTACAAAGAAAAAGCTTTTTTTGTATTTAGCCCATCGTTGTTGTGTAAACATACCCTTAATTTAAATTCACACGCATGAATTGAAAGGGAGCCAATTCCTCAATTCAAAATGTATTATCAACCCAGCCACTAAAGTATTTACATGGTAATCCAAGCATTCAATGTAATAGAAATTTTGTTATCGATGTAAAACCTTAAAAATTCACAATGAAAGGCTGTATATAAACTTGCGGATGCGTTTAGTCATCTAATTTGTATAAACTAGTTCTGCTTCACTTGATTCAGTAACTGAAGTCACACACCATCCCCTCAGTTTGAATGCCTGCACCTAATGCAGCTCAGCACATGCTTACTTTCAGGTCAAAAGTCCAGCTATGAAAAAGCTAACACAGCAGGACAAGCCTGAGCTCCGATCAGCCGGTGTGTGGTTGCCCCTTAGGTATCAGGTGCACACCTATAGCCATTACAGGCCCTGCAGAGGTTACCTGATGCAGAAACCTAACAGCCATCCTGCACTGCGATTCTCAGGTCGAGCGGTTCAACAGATCTGTGATCATCAACTATCCACATTCCTTTGCTTTGCCGAGTAATCCCAGTAAAACACAACAAACAAATGATGAAAGATAAGAAGGAAGCAGATTTCACCTGTATACTTCCCACAATGCTTTGCATAGCAGAAAAAAAAACCCAGATCTGCCCTCAGGAACATATAAGGGCACACGGCTCTGCCCACACAGCAGGGTTTCAGCCAATCAGGTGAGAGCTCTGTGACGACGTGCTGAAAGGTAATTTGATGAACACAGGAGACTCTCTTACTAGCAGCAGACAGCACAAACCTGCCGCTTACGAAATGAGCACTCCCTGTTTTCTATGAGGGATACCAAGATGTTTGAGAATGATTGAGTAGTGCTACACTGGGAATTCGAGAGCAGTGACTAAATAAAAGAAACCTCAAAACCAAAGCATGTCGAATGTCAACGGACCGCTGGCCAGTGGGTAAGAAGGTGTGGTAGGGAACAGTAGTGTCATTTTTATAAGGACAATGGAACTATCTAAAATAATAGATCATGTTGAATATATCTATGATGCAAGAATGTCAAAAGAAGAAAAAGCCTTTAGTCCGGATTTATTTAAATCCTATGCAAACTTTAAAGAGGACACATTATGTACACAATATCTAGTATTCAAAGATTTTCAAAAATGAAAGAAAAAAAAAGATAAAACAGATTTATATTTAACTTTTTTAATAAAAAAGTTTTCAAAAGCATTTAACTTTTTCTGTGATATTGTGAAATACTAAAAACAAAATGTTGAGAGAAAAAAACAAATCGCACTCTTATGACAAAAAAAAAGTATGCATATAGATAATTAACATCAGATGATAATATCATGGCATATTTATATATATTATGGTACTGTACTAAAGTATTTTAATGGTACTCCAAGATCCTTCATATCAGGGCTGGGAGATATGGCCAAAAAATGATAGTTAAATTAAAATTTAAGACCAGGTCAGGATACTCAGTTTATCTTCAACAGGATTCTTTATTGAGAACACCAGCTGTTGGTAGCTGTCGTCATCAACTAAGGCAGTGTATATTGTGGTTTATAGCTTTTAAAGGTAGTGCTTAGAAATGGAGACAACGCTCCTGGGTGACGACCTTAAACAAAACATGCAAATGAAGTTCACAGGTATAGGAACCCGCCCCAGACTCCAGAGTGTTACCACTCCTAATCCAACCAGCATAACTATTCAAAGAATGGGACAGGGGCTACAAGAACCATTCAAGACAAAAGGTGAGAGTCTCAGTAATCTGGCTCATTTGATTTACAATAAAGAGAAAAGGACTGGCAGGAACCAACCTCAAGAACCAATGAGGTTCATTCTCGTGTTATGCAGCACGTTTGAGCTTCAGCAAGAACCAATGAGGTTTGTTCTCATGCATCAAGTAGGTTCAGTTGAGCTTCTGTATATGTTCGCAGATCGATGTTTGTATGTGAATAAAAGCCTAAATTAAATCTGTTCATCATATAGCCGAGCTGATATGGTCCCTGTGGCGCAGTTCAAATGAGTAGTTCGGTTTTGTTTCTTCTTTTGGTGCGTTTGCCTTTAATGTTTCTCATATGCAACAGAAATGGCAGCTCTCATCATCAGTTAGGCAAATAGGACTTGGCACCAGTGCGATGGTCTGCAACACACATGCGCAGCATTATGATGTCAAACTCTTGTTATAATTTAATCAAATTATATTGCAATAATCCCTTTTATCATTTTATAATCCCAGACGTACTTCATATACATGCATCCAAAAAGCCATGACAATAATGTAGCGCTTTTGGTCCTATGGCATTAAATGACTAAATACACCAAATGTTTGAAGTAACACCCTGTATACACACATAGTGTAAGAGCACCAGGAAGTAAATGTTTCTTCCCACACAAGTGGAGAAATAGATCTTGCATCATCTTTTTATTATTTCCATGATCACATATAAGCACACTTAATAGATTTCCAGTACTCAGAACCCCCCTTCCTCCTCTTCCTCTGAGGGTCTCTCAAGCATGAGTGCTTCATTGTTTCAGAAAACATTTATGAAGAAACAATGATCGGCTTTCACTGCCGGTGTCTCAGTGCACTAGTGTAAACAACTCTTTCATTCGTCCATCATCCCACGTTCTCCACCTCCTCGCTCCAGTCCACCCCCTCTTCTGCTTGTCTGTCTGAGGTCACATCTCTGACACACTCTAATTGCTCAATAATTGGATTCGTGCAAATGTTTGTAATTCCTAAAGCATTAGCATTTTTTTCAAAGATAATTACAGGGGATCTAGTAGGTTTCATTGAGGATGAAAATACTTACTTTCTCACCCTCAAGTTGTTCCAAACATGTATGTATCATTTGAGCTTGAGCATTGTCTTGTTGTAAAAAAAATAAGAACCTGATCATTCCTCTTTAGAAGCGAGGTACAAAGAATGCTGCTCAAAGCGTGAGTTATTTTTGCCACCTATAATTGGATGGTTAAATACACTTACTTATGTGTCATAATGCCCGTCCTTGCGAATAGCCTCTTTAACATAGTAATTTACGTCTTAAAGGGGTGGTTGATTATGATTTCACTAACATAGTAATTTACGTCTTAAAGGGGTGGTTGATTATGATTTCACTTTTTTAACTTTAGTTAGTATGTAATGTTGCTGTTTGAGCATAAACAACATCTGCAAAGTTACGACGCTCAAAGTTCAATGCAAAGGGAGATATGTTCTTTTAGGGCTGTGCGATATTAATGAGCCCCTAAAGGGACGTGGTGGTGGAAAAAAATGTAGAATGGGAGAATTTTTTTTTCAAAACTTTTGCGTTCCCCCGAGAAACTTTGCGTTCCCTTGCAAAACCTTTTCGTTCCCTCGCAAAAATATTTGCGTTCCCACGCAAAACTTGTGAGCTCGGACAGACACCTATTTACAATCACAGTAACCTAGACAACGAGCAACAACCCAATTTTCCTCAAACCAAGCTTTATAATATAAATGTGTCTATAACCAGCCGATTGAGAGATAAGGGACCGTCTGCAAAGTGCAAATCCTAAAATTATTAAACATATTCAATAGCTTCACTGTAACACACTGTACTAGTTGTATCTAATATGAATTAATAAATATATTATCTAATATTTTTCATACTATTAAATGTGCATAAGCCGTGTAGTATGACCAGTGGGACACCATTGATGTGTAAACTGACTTGGGTGGCACTACAGTTTGTAACATTGAAGTTAATGGCTATTTTTGTAGTCATGTTTTTTGGGTTATATTGCACTTTGCAGAAGGTCCCTTCGGACTTGTTTCTCAGCCACCTGCTCATAGAGATCCATCACAAAAACCTTATTTAAAGCAAAAATAACTATATTGTGATATTTCGTTATTGTGAAATAAAATAACTCATATCGTGATACAAGATTTTGGTCATATCACCCACCGGGCTATAACATTGTGTTCAAAAACAACTAGGCTACACGCCGGCATCCCTCGGTTAAGAAATCTCCACGAGCATCCGCTAATGAAACATATTCTCAGGGGAAATCAAAATAAGTGTTCTAAACAACAAATCTGCCCTCCAGCTAAAATAAGCATCTTTTTATAACTAAGTAATTGCAGAAAGCTGAAACAAACTGATGCATATCTGCTTCAAATCAACATTGTCGTAAATTCAATTAAACCATGAATTAAAATAACACCCCAAACTGATGAAAACCTTAAGGGGAGGGAAAACTTTCAAGCACAAGGTTATGAAACTTAAATTAAAGGCAGCATGACCTGGAATTACAAAATGTTCATTGCATCCCCAACACATGACTCATGTCAAATATGATAGAGCAGGACATACTGTAGATGCACTTCCCAGAAATCTCTGTCATCAACTGCCGATTAGGCCAACGTCTGGAGAGCCTTAGGGATCTAATGAGTTTTCTCTGTGCACAGGGTCAGCAATCTTTAGGGTGTGGTACTGTTCAAAAAGGAAAGCATTGCACCAGAGGAAGCAAACTGTAAACTGCCCTCATCCTGTACATTCCCAGATAAGCTCAATCTTATTCCTTAAGGCCAGGGAGGAAATAACAACTTCTGGAAAGTCTGAAGATTTCGTCTAACAAGCCAATCTGAAACAAAACAAGTAGGTATTTTTCAATTAAACTAAATTTTGATGAGAATACAGGAAACCACAATACAGTACATGATCTTGTACTGTACAAGATCTTGACATTTGTGTGTCCTACCGATCTCACAGCTTGCATGAACTGATGTGCATGTATACAGGATGTGCACCCTGGCGAGGTGGAGCAAAGGCCCAAAATATCCAGCACAGGGGTTCAAACTCATCCAAGAGACATTTTCCAGCCACAAACTACAGAAAGAAAAAAAAACCCATTTTAGGCTTAAAAAAAAAAAAAAAAAAAAAAACTCAGTTGTGTGTCTAGCTTGGATCTGCATAAACCAAACAAAGGTTCTTACAGAATTCAAGTTTATCTTAATGCAGAAGCAAATTACATCTCTTTGATACAATTGCTGTTTGCCATACACTCCAATCAGACTTTAAAGTAAGATGGCAATTTGGGTGTCAAAACAGATTATTTACACATGCTAGCAGTTTAATTAGTTCAAACCTTTAAAGTGAATGTGAGAGACAGGTGGAAGCATTGTTGTTGAGTCCAACCACTATGGCAGCGCAGCCTGTGCAGGAGGAATGTAAACCGAGCGCCCTTGTGCCTGGCACAAAGCGTTTGCAATAAACCAGCTGTGATAAGACAAGTAATGGTGTGCCGAGACGCAACATAGCCTCAAAACCTCTGCGATTTCTTTCCGAACATTGCACAAAAACAAGATTTCCGTGTTGTTTTTGTCCTCATTATAGACGTGCACATCTATTATCAGAGGAAATGATGTCCTAATATGAATACACAAACAGAGATTCCTAATTAAAAGGTATGATTGGAGCGGAAAACCGAAGCCAAGCGACCTCGTGGGAGATTAAAGGCAACTGGCCAGAATTAAAAGCCTTCCCGTGGATTAGGCCGGATTCGAATATGGCGATCCACGTGTTTGGTCAGGGGGCTCCATAGTGTGAACAACCACTAGATGAGTCTGATTAGACTTGACAGTAAAATGCAAAAAACAATACAATAGGGAATTCTAATAGTAAAACCATTATCTAAACTGTTAGTTCACCCAACAGCAGAGATTCAGTTATCATTTACTCAACCTCATGTTATTCCAAACCTGTATGACTTTCTCTTTTTGTCAGGAATGACAGTGTTCATAGTGACCATGGCTGTTTAGCTCCAAAAACAGACCAAAAGCACCATCAAAAAATGATGAAAGTGGTTTATATTAGTCATACACTATATTCTAAGTATTTAGAAGTCATGATTTAGTGACAAACAGGCAGAAATTTAAAGGGGTATTTTACAGCTGGCAAAATGGGCTTTCAATAAAACTTGGCTGCTTATACACAGTAGAAAGGCAAAAAAATAAAAAGAAGTAAATCAGTGCTACCTGACTAGAGAAAACTACTTCCCTTTTGACAGATAGGTAGGAAAACACCCATAATGCACTGGGAATGTTGCCATCCAAGGCCACTCCCAGTCTGCTATGGATACACTTGACCAAATACCACCTTGCTTTAGTAGGAAATACTTCTTAGCAAACTTTTAGTCATAATGGTGTCGACTTGTATTGTTCTCTGGTGCAAGAAATCAAAGAGTAAATGTCTGAAGAACACCCCGCCGGAAAATCTGAAAAACTCCTTGTTTGTAGTTAACACTTCAAAGCATGGACGCGGGAACTAGGGGTGCTGCAGGTGCTGCAGCACCCCCTGTTGGCGCTGCAGCACCCCCTTTGGCAAACTGTGATGACAATAAAATGATAGCTTATAAATATTTCTGGTTGTTGTTTCTGTTCCACGACATTTTGTATGTCACGTTTGGTGTGTGGGATGAAGAGATGGATCATTTTAGTTATTATTTAATTAAAAATTATTTAATTTATCTTCAGTGTGTAGTTTTAGCCAATCAGATGTGCCTTGACGCGCCTACGCAGCACGCACACTCACGGCCCACACACAAGTTGCGCAACTACTACGAGCAGGACAAGCTACTGTAGTTCCCGCCGGCGAACTTCCCGGTACCTTTGGTGTACCGAAATCATCGTAAGGTAGAGACACGGTGTCTTACATCTCTGCGTCTTTTTCCTGCCGCCATGCAGGCCCAGATTTATATAAAGGATCGTTAAGCGTTTAAGAATGTCCCTCGGATAAGACAGATTTGCATAGTCTGTTACTTTGTGGCACTTAGGCCTTTTTTTGGCCGTTATGCGGTTTATGAACACTTAATCTACTTGTGGTTGTTTTAAAATAAACATTCCTGCGCGACAGAAATCCATGTCCACGCGCGTCTGTGCATGTTTCCTAGCGACCGCAGCGCGCGCACATCTGAGCACACCGAAACGCTATTGAGCTATGAAAACATGACGAAACAAAAGTTTGTACATAATACAAATAAACGTATTTTTATTCATTATTTGCTTCTATTGTATTCCAATTTGTTGGCCTTCAAACACCTTAAAATGCACATATGTAGGTCCGAGAAATCCAAAATTTCTTCCCGCGCGCCTGCTTCAAAGTGGATGACTACAAACACATTGTTTTAGGCCAAACGGAGGGGAAAAAATAAAAGAATTTGTCATTCTGTCTTTTATATTCCACTGAAAAAAATACACATTTGGAGCAACATGAGGGTTAGTGAATAATGACACAATATTCATTTTTAGAATAGCTTGCATGGAAAAGAATATTAATATTGCATCTGTACAGATCCGTCAAACAAATGAGCCTCTAAAGTTTAATTAAGTGAACTTGAATGCACTGAATGTTGCTCACAGAAGTAGTGAAGACTTTAAATCAGTTCTGTGAGTGTGGGTATAAGAAGATTGGCTCTTGAGAAGCCATAAGTCTGGGTGTGATTATAACAGCTCTTCTCATCCTAACATCAGAATCAGGCCTCTTCACTCCTGAATAATGAGGTCTGATAATCTGCAGCCCAAGCTGCCCTCCCGCTGGGCCAAACCAGACAGAAAACACAAGAGCCAAGCGAGGAGGCCACGGCGGGGTGAACGCAACACCTCCACACTGAGGCGACAACATCACCAGTCCGTTCGGATGAGGCAACAAGAGGCAACATAGGTTGAGTTGTAAAGTATAGTGAGCTGCCCCTGCCTACCCCCAGACTGCATTTTTGCACATCATCACTTTGGCTGATTCAGGACTTGCCTAGGATGCCCCAAAATGTATTCTATGCAGGCAGCTCACTGTAGGTAATGAGACAGAGGCAGAGCCATAGTTTCACTCAAATCGAGTCAAGGTGACCTGGTCCCAGCAGCTCCAGGAATAGTTTCTGCACCACTAACAGTTTAATTAAGTTATATTCTGATGGAATAGTAGTTGATCTGATATGAAATGCTAAATACTAGAGCTGATGCAAAGAGTGAGTTACTGGACAGTTCACTCACTGCCCGTCAAAAGTTTGGACAGACTTGATGGAATGACAAAGTTAGATATTAAAAACTTGTTGATGCAAATGTCTGAAATAAATTAGTTTGTAAATTTAAACATAAAAAAAAAAAAAAACTTAAATCAAATGGATATTAATATTATTTTGCCTGGGCGATAAATGTGACTAAGATAACTCTGTGTGTAATGTTGTTATGCTTATGTCGACAATCTATCCGAAGTGCTCACAAGAGACCAAACGACAAAGTGTCAAACTTCAGTCTTGACTTTTCAGGCCAAACACGTCAACACTTCCGAAGCTCGAATCCAAAACGAAAGCACAACAATTCCCTGTTTTGTTATTTAGACGTGGGCGTATGTAAACGACAACCAAACAGCTAAATATAAGTCCTGACAATTAGAAGGACATATAAACGGCTGTAAAAGGACATTCTTTTGGATAAAGTTGACAGGAGCGTGCTGATACTGTAGCGTCCACCCTGAGGAAAACTCAACAGGTGAAGCTCACAGTACAGCATGCCATTGGCTGAAACCAATCTCCGTGAAACCACCTTATTATCAAAAACAAAATTAAAATACACTATCTCAGATCAAAACTGAGTAAACACTTGTGTTTTCCCCCCCCAAGTAGCCTAAACATAAAACTATTTCTGAAAAACTATACATAACATTCCTCCAGCAGCGATAGGCTACTTACAACAGTCTCGCTTTTATTCGGAAAAGCAACTCTTCCTCCACCTTTCACGGGCATCCTGATTTCTCTGCGTTCAAAAAAGTACTTCGGCACTGGAAAAAAAAGGCGATTATTTCAGATTTGTCGTCGTCGTCAGCCTCTTGGATTCAGCATGGCTTTGAGCATGAGATCCTTGCGAAATCGTTACTGGTGGAGCGATCAGCGCCTGAGTACGCGAAAGCAGACCCTGGGAAACATTTTTGCTCCGAGCGACTTTCAACCCAAGCCAACCTACTTCACGATTGTACCAACTACGGAAAAAGGGGTGTGATGTGCTGTTGCGCAGCTTGTGTATAAGTCCCGCGTTGTAATATTAAATACGTATATAATATAAACTAAAGGCTTACAATTTATTTATTTTTATTTAATTTTTTATTCTGTTATCTTCATTCAATCCTTCCTTTTTGCGCTTCTTAATTAAGCACCGTTCCCCGTTTATCAAATGGTCGCGCCCAGCGGGCAAACATTGATTTAACTGTTCCCTCAGAGAGTTCCATGATAACACACTACTAAACCATTACTGTCAAGGGTAGCTAACGACTTCTGATGTCACTAAAGGGAAGCTTTGCTTTGTGTTAGCCTATACTATATAAAAAAGAAAGAATTAGAATGTTAAACATAAACATGATTTATTACAGAAAATAACACTTTATGGGAGGGGAGTTAAGTTTGTCTGGTCCTTATATAATAGGTAGCCTATTTATCTCAGTTGCAATATGCATTTTGAATCTAGACAGATATTGATGATGATAATTAAAATCCTGAAAAAAGGTCAGGGGTGTAGGTCTACATAAACCTGAAACAAATATGCCTGGAAAAACAAACAAATTATAAATCAAAACATTCAATAACTTAATTCTATATATAAAAAATACGGTTACTATTTAAGAATCTTGTAGAAGTGCATACACTAAAAAAGTGCTGGGTTGTTTCAACCCAATTTTGGGTCAAATATGGACAACCCCAAACGTTGGGTTAAAAATGTAATTTAAAAATTTAACCCAACGGCTGGGTTTGATCATATTTGACCCATTATTGAGTTGAAACAACCCAGCATTTTTTAGAGTATACACATTAGTATAAGTAAGATTTAAATGTATGTATTTGCAGATGCTATCTGAAGTGACTTTAATTGCATTTTAGACTTTGGATGGATGATGGAAATATTAAATATGTATATAATATAAACTATAGGCTTATTTGAATAAGTGCCCCTGGATGGATGTGTATGGATACAAATGAGATTGTATATTGTATACTTATTTCTTTTATTGACTTTCTTATAACAATAACTCTAAAACAAAACAAAAACATAAAACAGAGAAAACTAATATTTCCAAAATAATGGTGTGATGTTTTTGGCCTATACTGTATGTCAACAGTCTCCTCAAAAATATTCACTGGAACTCAAGGGACCAAATGACAAAGTGTCAAAACTCTAGTCTTGATTTTCAGACCAAACATGTCAACTCTCAAAGTCAGACTCCAAAGCAAAAGCACACAACAATTATCTTAAGTCTTTTCATGAGATATTTTCATGAGGTATTTTGATCTAAATTTTATCCGTTCATATCTAAATTTAAAAATTACATTAGGACACTGGCACAGTCAGAAGCTGCTGGTATAACTAAAACCTAGTATAATCCAGTCTCAAGTGCTTAAAGCAACATAACATAAGACAATAGAAAACATTATTCACTGTGTGTATTATCCTTTCCGAGGTACAACGATGACCTCACTGGTCAAACTCAGAACTGCTTATTGTCAACAGAAACACACAGCGAGCTTGTTTACTCATACGTGAACTGTGTCACAGACTTCTTTTGTCATCTCCCAGCATCCTCTCTTATGGATGATGTCACCACAAGAGGCGGAGCCACAGTGTCATGAAGTGTGTTCAGTGAAGTATATCACATTTCACATGCATTTAGCATGAATCTTTTATGCCATAGTGTGTGGTCAAACATGTGCTTCTCCTATCTGATCAGCAGTATTTGTTGTGGGGTGTGTGCACATGTGATGGAGTGTGTTGTTGTGTTAAGTCATATTCTGGTGACTGACCTTGCTGTAATCATGACAGAGAGTTGCTGAACCAGTCTGGTTCAGTGACTGGCCTCTTTATCACAAGTGGCTTTACAGATTGCAGCTGTCTTGAGAAGTATTGGCGGCCAGGGTTGTGTGCCATTCAGAATTGAAAGAAGGCTTTTCATTCACTTTCAAACGCTGAATTTGAACTGAGGTAGCAAATAGGACACAGAATTGTAATTTCAAATTTGAATTCAAGTTCATAGGAATGTAAGGCTAATTTTTAAAGTGAACATGAAATCAATCTATTTATTTTAATAATGCATGCCATTGCCATTCCAAAGGGAAAAAAAGGTTTGCCATTTTACAACAAAGTATTTTACAAGGACTTTTCTTGACTGCTGATTTCACTTTGGCCACAAGGAGCATTTGATAATGTTCACTAATATGTCTCTTATGGTATATAATATGCCCACTTTTTATAAATAAATAAAAATTTGTAACGGATAAAATCAAGTCCCGTCCTACATTTTTTCCTGTTGAATATCGTGGAAGAGGCAAAATGTGCAAAAATGGCAATTTACATTCAAATTAATACATTTCATTATGAATTACCCATTTAATATATCACACACAACATGTGAGGTAACTTCCAGAAACATTAGATAATAATCAATTTTTGAAATGCATACCACATAATAAAAATATAAAATATTTCATTATTTGTAATCAGAATGCTTTAATTTACCTCAAAGTCTTAAATATGATATTTATGGATTAAATATTGAAACATGATTATATATTTTTGAAGTACTTTTCCAAATGGACAAAGAACCATTTTGGGTTTCCTAAAGAAACCATTCAGTGAAAGGTTCTTAAAAGAACATATTTAGTCTTAGTGTGAAGAACATTTTATTAATGTAAAGAACCCATTTTTCTATACTATAAAGAACCTTTTGAGCAATGAAAAGGTTCTATGGAGGTTAAAGGTTCTTCACTGGACCATCAATACCCAATTAAAAATGTTTAAAAAAAAAATGGATTGTTTTGTAAGCTATTTATAATAATTTAAAAAAGTATTACTATTAGGCCTATGTCTGACCAGTGAAGAAGAAAAAAAAAGGTATTCTACATATCAGGGAATATTTAAAATTTGAATACAGTTCAACTTGTGCATGAAAAGGAATTAAAATTCAGAAATTTGTTGGCCACACAGACATTTAAGGAACTCTTTCTCTATACCAGACAGCCTTATACATTTTAAAACCCTGAGATTGTGTGCGATAGAAGCAAGAATGCAAATGTGTACAGGGACCTTTTGTGCCGCACAGGTGCTTCAAGTGTGAACTCAGCAGAGCACAAAAAGCCTGTTTCCATGGCCTGGATCGGGGTCTGTCACTATGAGCTCTATCGGCTCTATCCCTCAGCACATCCACGTTAGGTGTGAGGAAAGGTGAGAAAAAAAACAAGGACCTGAATAAAATCCAGCATATGGACCTAATTAGCACCTTCAGAGAAGGCATGGAAGAAGAGCCACATACAATTACATAAAAGCACTCTGGAGTGAAGAAGCAGCTCAGAATGAAGTCTAAAAAAACATTGGGATCTAGTGAAACAGTCAAGCGTGGCCTGGCGGGCATGTTTTGATTCAGCTGTCTTGCACATACTAATCAGAAAAGATTAACAGGCTGTTGAGTTCATGCAGTGGAGATGACTGAAGTACAGTGTGGTGGCTTTGCAGTTATCGCTGGTTTCCTAAAGGCCTTAATTCATTTTAATCTGATTTTTTTTTTTAAACAATCAATAAATTTGACAATGGAAGAAAGTATCAAAGGGAAGGAGAAGCTGCTCACAGAAGTGCCAGTGGGTGGAGCTTGATGTCCAGCTCCTCCTCTCTGGGTGTAATGGGTGGGACTTGGAGGTCCAGTCACACCCTAACTCTAACCCTAGGTTATAAACTTTATCATCTCCACAGAGGAGGAGCTGGATGTCATTTGGCTCTGCAATGAGCACCACACAAATAAATCTGAGCCAACTTAAAAAATTTCTTCAAAAAAAAACTTAAGAGACAAAATTCTAATCAGTTTACATAGGAATGTTCATAACCCAGATTGATATAATGCAAAAAAAAAAAGAAAAGAAAAGTGTGGTAGCCCAGGAGAGTTTTGCTATTACATGAATGGCAGAGCTGACTGCATAAATGCTCCTTTGATTAATAAATTGTCCAATCAGAATGCATATGCATTGCAAATGAGGCAACATCATTGCTCCTTCAAGTCACCATGAAATCAATTCTTGGTTTGTTTTTTAAGAACATTACAGTATTTATTATAAATGAATTATCTTTGCACATCATCGTTTTTTTTTATTATTTTTAATTCATGTGCCCTTGTAATCTCAAAATCAAAAATAACTTCCCCTTCCTCTTGCAGAGACTTCTCTTCTCTGATGACGGGAGGGCGGGGCAACCTGTCACTCACATGAGATCCACCAATAGCAAAGCATCCAATCAATTCTTGATGGAAAAGCAAGCCCAGTCCTACATTTCTTCTTGTTGCAGAAGCAACAATTGGAAAAAAAAGGACTATCGCAACTTCCACTTTATGACGATTTTCATTATAAAATTTTAAAATAGCCCATCCTCTGAATATCACACATCATTACAGGTCAAAGGTCAGTACAAAAATATTTCATCTGGCACAACACTGGCAGGACTCTTAAACTCAAAGTTTAAGACTGGTATTGCTGCTGAAATATGCATTGACAAAGTATGAAGGTGTGTGCCCTCAAGATTACGGCGCCTGAAAGCTACGCTTGAATGAATAATACATTTCAAAAGTGTGGGGCCAGCTCGACAGGGACAGAAATAACCAAGATGAATGAATGAATAAATAAATAAGTCCACATAAAGTACATCCATTTATGTCAATGTCCAGTTCCTGCCAAAGAACATATCAGCTAAAACACAACAAATCTGACATGGTCTAAACATCATCATTTAAAGCACACTTTAGATTTATGTACAGTATGTGAAGCCGTCTTATCTTAAGGTTACCCATAATTCTGAATAGAAGTAAAGCTGAACGTCCCTGAGTTTCTAGTAGACTCACTCAGCTACTGAGAACTGTTGGTGTAATACCATTTCAAACACAAGAGGGACACTTTTCACATGACTGACTAGATTTCATGCAGTTGATTAGAAGGTGATGTGTAACTGCACAAAACATGTAGGTTTTCTCAGACTGACATGGAAAGGGATTTACAGAGTTTAGATGAGATTTAAAAACATTTACACAAAGAAAAAAAAAAATCAATCAAAATCATATTATACTGTATATGGGCTATTCCTGTTATATGCAATATCTCCATAACCTAAAAAAGATATGCGTTGTCCTGTAATTTAAGAAATTACAGTATTTCTAAAAAAGTTATTTGGAATTTACATAAAAGAAAAGAAAAACTAATAAGATTTCCATCTTTAAAACTGAGTTATATACTGTGTCTATATATATATATATATATAGACTGTATATATAGTTTTATATCAGAGAACTCTCTGAAAAGGAGTGATCTTATTAGCAAACAGCGTAACAACACTTATTTTTATGTATGGAATAATAAACGGCTAATAAACTAATAAACAGACCCCCTGTGTAACCGGCCTATGACGACAAACACTTGATAGTTCACACACAGCAAGACTAAGGCATAGCCTCCGTGGCTGGACAGGAAGCATTGGACAGACGAAGGTTAACCTGACCATCTCCTTTATGTTTCTCCCTCTGGGTCAGGGCATAAATCAGAGCTATGGATCGCCCGGCTCCCAAATGCCAGCTTCAGGGAAAAGTCTAAATCAGCAGACGTATTAAAAGGCCAACCCAGCTATTGTGTCCAGGCTGAGATAACACAGGTCACGTCTGTACTATTATGCCAGCTTCAGTGGTTCAAGTTGTTCTAACATTCATGATGCATGACTTTTTAAATGCATTATGTATGAAAATAAATGTTGTTGTGGCCTATTGATGTAACAGGAGGAATAAGAGATAAAATATGAACATGCTGAGGGTGAGGTCTGTAGTGCCCTAATTTACCATGTAAAATCATTTAAAATCTGAAGTGTGTATTTTTTATTTTTATTCAAACATTTTGACCGGTTCATTCTTAATATTCCCCACCAAACAATTTATGAGACTCGCGGCATTATTTGAGCCTTAAACTGACATTCTCAAATGACAATTTTAATTTGAAAAAAAACGTAGGTTTTAACATTACATTAAATTGAAGAAAGATACTAATTGAAAAAATACTTTAACAATCTAAGAAATATTCACCTTTAATATATAAATCAATTAGAATATAATAGCCATCACCTTATCAGCATAAATAAATAAAAATTACCCAAACGTCCTTTCATGCTTTTTTAATTTTTGAAAAAGGAATTAAGCTGAATTATGCTAATAGAGCAATACAATAATAAAGACACCCAAGAAAGATGTACAACACAAACAACTACATTACACCTCTGTCTGAACATATAAATGAACCTAAAGGGTCTATTATTTCAAGCTACACGTTCTAAGTCAATTTGCCAGATGTATTAAACCATCAAAACCCTTCCTGACGCTTTCTGAATAGAGATTGAGTAAATGTCACATGAAGGACACAAAGGTAGATTTGTGTTGAATGCTTATTGAAGGCTTACACGAAAGTCAGCAGGACTTCAGATGACCTATATATAGCATTCTATGGATAAAAACGAAGAAGATATATCTACTAAATACACAGAGAAAACTTGCTGTGAAATGATGTGGTTTTAAAAAAACGAGGTGTTTCTGCAAGGCCTCTGATTCTGTGACCCTGGACCTGCGGCCCTGTGTCCGTCATGTGAGGCCTGTGACGCAACACATGGAAATGCTTTTGGGTGAAAAAACAATTGATCTGAAACAATAGCATGATGAATATGTCCAAGATGGAAGAATTTCAAAAGAATAAAAAGCTTTTGGATCTGATTTATTTTTCGATCCTTCAAGCTCCTTGCATTTGTGCAATAAAAATGTGATACAATGTGCAGTGTAAAACAAATCCCATGACTAATGACATAATTTACATACAGAAGTCTTCAGGTAGTAAACCTAACAGCATGTTTAATTCCGAGAGAAGGGCACAGAACCAGAGTGAAGGTGGATATGGTTATATGAAATTCAATTTTGCCGCAAGAAACATTGACGGCTGTTATAAGTAGAGAGTCCAGGGAAACATAATGCTATGAGAGGGTAGAAATATATCCCCGATAAAGTCTTCAATGAAAAGATATCAGGTGACATGATTAAATGAAAAGAAAGAAGAAAATGAATAGAAACATGAAATACCTGCCACAGCTGTGTTATACTGCGTACAGAGGCGCGGCGTAACTCCGCGAGGTACATGTATTGTGGTTCGCTGGTCCAGTAAATTGTTCTCTCTGGTGTAGCTGGAGGGGAACAACTCTGAGGCGTACTGGTCCCTATAATAGAACATGCAGATTAGCACATGCTAGCTAAAGCCTAACCTGGAGGATTGCAACTATCAATACAGTTTACTTCCATTTATTAAGAACATTGATTGACTGGAGATTGTTTAAAGGAACACTCCCGACTTTTTGGGACTTTAGCCTATTCACCTTATCCCCCAGAGTTAGATAAGTTCATACATACCTTTTTCATCTCCGTGCGTGCTATAAGTCTGTTTGACGCACCCACCGCTAGCCTAGCTTAGCACAAAGACTGGATGTAAATGGTTGCAGCTAGCATACTAATCCAAATAAGTGACAAAATAACGCAAACATTTTCCTATTTACATGTTGTGATTTGTATAGTCACAGAGTGTACAAAAAACAAAGTCACATGAGAGACAGACATATTTTAACCGTAAATATACTGGGAACTATGTTCTCTGAAGGCGAAGCACTGCTACTTGGGCGGAATGATAACCGCAGGTATGTAATGGACTTATCTAACTCTGGGGGATAAGGTGAATAGGCTAAAGTCCCAAAAAGTCGGCGTTGTTCCTTTAAGCAATTATAGCCGTCAAGCGGGAGGGGGGAAAACAGTGATGTTAAAAGAATAGCCGGGAAATTATTGACAGACAGATAGATAGATAGATGAATGCTTTTAGAAGGACAATGTCTCTTTCCAAAGCTCATATTAATCTCCCACACACAGCATGGTGGCGGTCCAGGATGTGATGTATGTGGGCATCGCTGTCCCTCATTAGCAAAAACCACAGAAGTCAGTCCATCAATCTAGAGGCAAACGAGCCGCTGATTCCAGACAGACTCATTTGACACCGGACCCCCCATTGCTAACCTGGGTGGTGGTCAGGCATACATAAACACACATACACAAGTACTGGACGCATGTACACAATCAAAGACTTCGGACTGACACACCTGGTGTCGAAAGTCACAGAAATACCCCTGAACAGCATGTAAAGAGAGGTTGGATGAAGGCCACAGGCCGTGTCTAGCAGCAGTCAGACTCCGGGCTTCAGGCAGCAGGTCTGAGATGCAGGCGACCGTCGCCACAAGCTGTGCAGACGCACATGAGCCTGATACTGTGATAGGATGTGACAGCAAGAGAGGAGATACGGGCTGGAGCTGCCCCACTGCGAGGGGTGTAGGGGGCTGGTTAGCGGTGCTAGCAGTCACACAGTCGGTCTATTATAAAGGAAGAAACAGAACAGGCAGGAGGACACAACAGTCCACAACGCAACTGTCATCCCAAAAGAGACAGAAGGAGTTAGGAGGAGTGGCCTCTTCACACCACAGAAGACTTTTCATATGTTACGTCTTGCTTTTTTATTAGTGGCAAATGCTAATGCTGATATTTAAAGTGTAGATAATAAAATGGTCAATTGGTATCTTTGTGATGGTCTACTATCACATTAACCGAGAACATGACGCACTAACACTTGAGTACCACAAAGTGTCATAATCCTTTTGGTCATCATTTTGAATACGATATTCGAAGTCAAGTTTATTTAAATAGTGCTTTTTACAACACATATTGTTTCAAAGCAGCTTTGTTTGTATGTATCAATCTGCAGTATGTCTAATGTTTTATTATTTAAAACAAACATGTTGCATAAATTCATTGCAAGTCATTTGGTTTGATATTTTGTTATTTAATGCAATGAAATTCATGTTGCTTACACATGTTGGTTTTACACACATACACACGTTGGTTTTACGTGTTTAAGTGGGACATTCCATGATGTTTAAACTGTATTATTCTATCCCCTAACCCTAAACCTCCTAAACATAACCCTCAGAGTCTTATGTTACAGATTAAAATACAGATATGCGTACCGGGCCACTTCTAGCACTAGGTATACGTGAACAGATCTCGTTGGGACATAAATTCACATTTATACGGCACAAAGATGAGGTGAGAGGTGAGAGGGGAGTACATACTCAGAGATCATGCGATCATACATCATCAGATAATCTCAGCGCTGAGCAGATAAAACATATACACTCATACATTTTTATAAGAGGATTTACTAAGGACAAAACTTAACCCTTATTTGACCTCCTGTCAGAGATGGAAGACAGTAAAATACAGTTATAGAGAGAGGAGAGAGAGAGAGAGAGAGAGAGAGAGAGGAGAGAGAGAGAGAGAGAGAGAGAGAGAGAGAGAGAGAGAGAGAGGAGAGAGAGAGGAGAGGAGAGAGAGAGAGAGAGAGAGAGAGAGAGAGAGTGTGTGTGTGTGTGTGGTGTGGTGTGTGTGGTGTGTGTGTGTGTGTGTGTGTGTGTGTGTGTGAGTGTGAGTGTGTGAGTGACAGTAAATAGAAACACCGACGGTGGCAGATCCTTCAACCTCAGTGTGTACACAAATCCATCCCAGAACTCTTGAATTCAGAGAGCGATGTGTGTATTTTTATATTCCCGGATGCCAGCAGAGCTGTGTGAGGGGATTTTGAGTTGGCAATGTCACGGCCAGACATCAATCTCGAACTGACAGCCGAGATCAGACTCTGATGTGACACCCCCTTATTCAACTGACCCACAGGGCTCACCCGAGCCTCATCTGCTCTGACTCATGAAAACACACACACACACACACACACACACACACACACACACACACACACACCACACACACACAACACACACACACACACACACACACACACACACACACACACACACACACACACACACACACACACACACACACACACACACACACACACACACAAACAAGACTACATTCCCAAACAGACAGTGGGGCAGACAGCCATAGTAATGATAGAAAAACACCTCCAAGGTCCTGATTCAATAATCCTAGCACTGAAGCGCAGCACTGATGATAGTGTTGTGGCACTGTGCCACTATGATGAAAAAACATAACGTCAGTGATGCTCCAAGCTTCATATAACATAACATGACTAAATGCTAATATTCTGTTGAGCGATACACACGTTTTAAAAGTGCATATGATAACAGCAAAACCATAGTTTCTGCCAACAAGAACATCTAAATGACTGCTATTGGCAATTGAATCCATGACTTGCAGCTATTTTATTTCTCATAACTGCAACTTTAAATCTCAAATGTGAATTTTTTTTCTTATTTTGAACTGTCACAATTATCTGTTTTATTTGAAGCAGAAACAGGCTTCCATAGATTACACAGTAAAAGACAATAGTCTCAAAAAATTGTGCAAGGTATTTAAATAATAAAAAAAAAACACACATTCATGCTGATTAAGTCCGTATTTACTTTACTGCACATCATAACCCGACTTTGTGCTGCAATTTATTTGAGTTTGTTAATCTTTTATTGTGTGGTATGAACTATTTTAGATAGTCCTACCCATAAACAGCACTTAAAAACAGTAAACCGTGTACAGTGCGTGTACAAAAATAAGCGGCAAACTACTAGAAAAGTCCAATAAGTAAACTATCATTTAAAAGTTTCGCCTTGATAATATTTTTAATGTTTTTGAAAGAAGTCTCTCATTCTCACACAGGTTGCATTTATTTGATCAAAAATACAGTAAAAACTGTAATATTGTGAAATATTATTACTATTCAAAATAACCGTTTTTCTGTTTTAATATATTTTAAAATGTAATTAAGTCCTGTGATCAAAGCTGAATTTTTCAGCATTATTACTCCAGTCTTCAGTGTCACATGATCCTATAAATCATTCTGATAATGCTAATCTGGTGATCAAGAAACATTATTATCAGTGTAGAATACAGTCGTACTGCTTAATATTTTTGTGGAAACCATGATAAAACATTTTTTTGGGATTCTTTCTAAAGGTTCAAAAGAACAGCATTTATTTGAAATATAATTTTTTTTTTTTAAATAATAAATGTATTTACTGTCACTGATCAATTTAAAGCATCTTTATGTCTATAGAGAGTTTAGGAGAAGTCTATGTGTCTTTTAAAAGCAGGCACTACCATTCAATGTTTGGGGTCAGTATGATTTTTAAAAATTAAATTAATACTTGTATTCAGATACAAGTATTAATTTAATTTTTAAAAATCATACTGACCCCCAAACATTGAATGGTAGTGCCTGCTTTTAAAAGACACATAGACTTCTCCTAAACTCTCTATAGACATAAAGATGCTTCAGATAATACACAGTGGGGTGCAGAAATCAATGTGAGAGGACAGATGTCAGCATAACTTTGCTCTCTATTTGAATTTTAAACCCTGTTTGTGAACGCATGAGCAGACCCACAGACTAAAGGGATTTACATGCCAGGCCTGTCAAAATAATACAAGCTTCCCACTTTTTTCCCCTTGAAGCCCAGCGCAGTAATTGACAAGAAAGCCTCCGCATGCTTTTCAGGGATGGTTAGAGTCGTACTGTCATGCAGATCTTTGCACGTATTTTTTTTTATGCACAAAGGAAGCTATATCATATTCTACTTTGGGCATTTACACTGGCGGTCAGAAGTTTAGAATAATTAAGTTTGTTTCATGTTTTTGAAAAAAAGTAACAGTTTATTACAAATAGAGAAAACAGTTTTCTATATTAATATACAACGTTAAAATGTAATTTATTCCAAAGCTGAATTTTCAGCATCATTACTCCAGTCTTCAGTGTCACAGGGATCCTTCAGAAAAGCTGATCTGCTGCTCAAAAAACAGTTGTGCTGTTTAATATTTTTTGTGGAAACCATGATAGACTACCATTTAAAAGTTTGCGGTAAGATAAAAATAAAATAGAAATTAATATTTTATTCTAACAACATTTATAATGTTCAAAGAAATGTTCTTTAAAAAATTCTATTTATCAAAGAATCCTGAAAAAGTATCACATTTTCCACAAAAATATTAAGCAAATATTATCAATGATACTAATAATTAATAATGGAGCACCCATAATAACTGATAAAAAATGAACACTAAATCAGCATATTAGAATGACTGGAGTAATGATGCTGAAAACTCAGCTTTGCCGTCACAGGGATAAATTACAAACAGGAATTAAATTGAAAACAATTATTTTAAAATGAAATAATATTTCACAAAATTAATGTGTGTTTTTTTTAACAAATAAATTTCAGCTTTGTTGAGCAGAAGAGACTTCTTTCAAAAAAAAAACGGTAACACTTTACAATAAGGTTAATTTATTAAACATTATTTAATGTATTAACTAACATGAACAATACATTTGTTACAGTATTTATGAATCTTTGTTAATGTTAGTTAATATGAATAAAGCTGTTCATTGTTTGTTCATGTTAGTTCACAGTGCATTAACTCATGTTAACAAGATTTTAATAAAGTATTAGTAAATGTCGAAATTAACATTAACAAAGATGAATAAATGCTGTATAAGTGCAGTTCATTATTAGTTAACGTTAACTAATGTAGTTAACTAATGTTAACTAATGAACCTTATTGTAAAGTGTTACCAAAAAAAACTTTAGACCCGCCAGTGTACATGTGACGTTAAGAAAGTGCCAGCCCTAGCAAAACAAGAGGGAAAGCGAATTTCTCAGGTGATACCATAAGGGCACGTATTTGTCCTTGAAATATACATCCAATGTGCAAAGCACAGTAACCTGCTGAGAAAGCCAATCGTCTTCCGCCGGCACCGCAGTGCACCTGGGCAGTGGTTCACAGCCAAATGCCAGTCATGAATATCGGTGCCAACTCCAGCCAGACTCCCCTATGTCATTCCTCAATGCAACTTGCCAACATTTCCAGCAATGTTTGCACAGAGAGAGAGATTTGATTGACAGGGGGGGAGGACTCAAGTACTGCAAATAGTCTGCACAAATCACTCATTTCATTTGCGAGACAGTGGAAATGATACATCATTCCTCGTTCGTGCCTTCTGACGTGAGAAAGTGTTGTGTCATCATCTCCACGTGTTTCCGCCAAGGTCTGACCCATACAGTTATGTAATGATGGCCTGCAGTGTTCTCAGTACAGCGGTTCAGAAAAGAGTAATTATGGGCATTGTGTCCATGCAGCCTGCTTGTCCCGTTCCCTCCACCATCTGTCTGCGTTTAATTACCTCTCCTTTTCTCTGTGATCAGAACGAGAGCAGTGGGGGTGTTGAGAGAGCTGGAAAAACAAGAGGAAAGATGCCAAGGGAGGATCCGATTTACTAAACTGATGTTGTGCCGGATAAACAAACTATTGAGTATTAGTTGTGGTGTGAATCCAGCTTGTGGCTTTCAGCATCTCTTTACAAAGTAGTTAATAGTGTCTAATAAATGCTTGATTCATTAACAAATTGATATTTTTGAGTCCATTTTTTTTTATTGTAATTTTCAATAAGTTCGTTTTATTCAGGTCACAAAACGAATTTCGGGTCACTGTCTGAATGAATCGTTCACAAGTATTTCTTGGGTTATCAACTCCACACACACACTCAGAGATGGCACAAGCAATTCATGAGTTTGTCGAATCATTGAATCAAGATATAATTAATTTGGGTTAACCGCACATCAACTCATTCAGCCGACTCTTTCAGAGTCTGTTCAACTCATAATAACCTGAGAACCGTGGGGTGAGCTGATGGGAAGAGCAGTTGAAGTTAAATGACTTATGGGGCAAAAAAAATAAAAAAATAATTTATAGGCAGAATTTCCTAAATTTTAAGAAAATAAAACGTACTGAAAATATAATTGATAATTGATTGTTGTTCTTTTTCACATGTGTGTTTACGGTTTGTGGAAAAGACCCATATTTTAATCATGTATATATTTAAGAAATATTTACATTTATATACTGTATATACATTTATATAATTTATATGATATATAAATATTTTATATATAAATACAACCAATTTTTCTTACATTTATACATGATTGTGTGTTTTTATATAAATAAATAATTATACACAGTACACCCACATATATTATGTAAACATAAACTTTTATTTTGGATGCGATTAATCACGATTAATCTTTTGACAGCCCTAATAAATATATATATTACATATAAATATAATATATATATATATATATATATATATACTGTATTTTTATTAATTAATTATTAATAAGTATATCAAGTGTGGAAAACCCCAAGATAGATTAGTGAACACAAATGTCAATTATGTTTTTATTTATTTATTTTAATTGTATTATTAAAACATAAAAAAATGCTGGATTAATAAAATGGTTTGAAAAAAAGATGAGTTGACTTACTAATAAACACAAGTGTCAGAAAGTCCAGACTAACTGATTATCATGTCAACATCAGCAAACCCGTAGAACATTTGATTTTAAAATTACACAAGGATTCCTTCTCCTGACAGACATCGGACTGAGTCACGGCTAAAACGGTACCTCCAGAAGAGGGAAGGACGGAGGAAAGACAGAAGGCTCGGGGAGGATTAAAGGAAAGAAGATGTTGAAGAGAGGGGGCAGAGGAGGCCATGGGAAAGAGATAATGACCCTCTCATGTTAACCCTTATGTGTTTCACGGGTCACATGTTGGCCCTTTTTACCAGCTAGTTTTTAAAAACAGTAGAAGGATTTGCTATATCTCTGAGGACAGGGTTAGCCGGTTAGCTTCAGCCATTAGCCCCTGCTGGTAGATTTCATTATTACACTCTCAGAGCATCTTTCTCCTAGAGTGCATTCTGACAAAACACGTCCATTAAAATAATAATAATTATCATAATAATACATTGAAAATATGTAATTAAAAATTATTTTTTTAGATTATAGACTATGTTGCCCTGACAAAATGCCAGAAAAAAGGATTAGATTATAGAAAATGTAAGTTTTTATCAGTTTCTGATTATTTCTGGAGAGCTCTTAAAAAAATAAAACGGACTGGTAAGATGGTATTTTCCCTAATATGCAGGTTGCATACTTCTAGAACTGTATGGTAGCCAAACAACTTGCTTTTAAAACGAATGTGAATGATAATAGATCGATTTCTCGGGTTGTTATT
>JARPMJ010005401.1:0-63243 GCA_033366665.1 Phoxinus dragarum | reverse complement strand
GGTTGTGCGTATAATGTAATGTAGTTCGTACCACAGTGACCACATCTCAAGACAGATATTTGTCCTAAAACATTTACATTATTCATTGTTTATGTGTAGAACTACGGTAATAACCGTTTCCCCTCTGATTCAATTATGTGGCCAGTGTCTCTGTGGAACTGTAACGTGTGGACCTGACCGTGAACTAGCCATTTAAGCGCGTGTTTCCCGAAAGCATCGTTAGCTAACTATGTTCGCAAGTTCTGTCGTTATCAGCAGTTTAACGAGTCTGTGTTTTCCGAAACCATCGTTCCAACAAACATTCGCAAACAGCATCGCAGAGGTGTGTGTTTGAACGACAGATCTCCACCAGTGGTTAGAAGCAGTTTCTTGTTTGCATGACATGTGGACTCAAACTCTTATCTTGAGCAAAATAAGCAAGCTGACATTCAGTACAATATTTTATTTAGAATACATAAAAATGTTATTTAATAGGGATGCACCGAAATGAAAATTCTTGGCCGAAAACCGAAAAAGAGGAAACCAAGGCCGAAAACCGAAACACCGAAAGAAATTATGGTAAATGGACTGCATTTGTATAGCGCTTTCACAGACCCAATGGCCACCAAAGCGCTTTACATTGCCTCACATTCACCAATTCACTCACTCATTCATACACCGGCGGCGGTGTCAGCCATGCAAGGCGCCATCCAGCTCGTCGGGAGCAGCTGGGGTCAGGTGTCTTGCTCATGGACACCTCGACACTTGGTCAGGTGGAACCGGGGATTGAACCACCAACCTTTCGGTTTGTGGACAAACTACATGAACCACTGAGCCACTGCCGCCCCACAATTATGCCAATTATTAGTACCATTGCATTTATGACTGTGTACTAACTTTACTAAAATCAAGGCATTGCAATTGCATAAATTAATATTAAAGTTTCAAAGAATAAATCAATTACAAATTATGCAAATATTTATTTAGCACATTGCAATAATGCACAGTATGAAATAAAATTCAAACTACCGTAAAATGTTTAACTTGACCCCACTCCATGTGTACATTAAATAATAATGTACAGGCCTACTGGCAAGCAGAAAGATTTTCAAATTAAATGTTCTGTCATAAAAACAAAGTGCATTTAGGTCAAGTGCATTTTAATTTTGTCTCTGTAGGACTACTACAAGTGCATTCAGAACAAGTGCAACTGCTCAAAGATACAACAATATTTTCTCTGTTTCTTCTTGGCCCTCAACATAATAGTGTATCAAAACAAAGACTGCCATAGCCCATATGTTAACTGTAGAACTTTAACAACAACAAATGCACCAAGAATTGCAGATGTGCAAATTGGATAATAAATATTTAAACACTAGAATGAGATCTTCTGTGATTCTGCTGTCACTGCTGCACATGTGGATCTCACACACATGTCCCATTTACTCACAACTTTACTTAACTAATTTAAGACTTTACTTAACTAAGTTAAGACTGTCTTTTGTTGTTTCGTGCTTGCATGTTTAAAAGCATTTGCATGAAGAAGAACATGATTATATAATGTAACGCTTGCCAAAGTATGATAGGGAAAAAAACGGATGCTGCGTTAATTGCTTAAAATATTTTTAACGCGTTGAACTGAAAAACATTAATCGCATGCGTTGCTGTTGACAGCACGGATAACCGATGTGTTTATGTAAATACGCGGCAAGACGAACGGTGTGACAATGTTTTTGAAATTTCGGCATTACATGTTTTGCAAACCGCGGGTCTTTACCAGATATACGGAAATACGTCCACACCGCAGACATGTTGCTTCAGACAAGCACGTGCAGGTCGCGGTTTCTGTTTGCGTCATCACAACATTTCGGCCGTATTGTTTTCGGTGATAAAAGTCTTTCAGCCGAAAATTTTCGGTGGCCGAATATTCGGTGCATCCCTATTATTTAAGTCTTTTAGTTTGTCAAGAGATTTAAAGCGTAGTTTTTGAAGAGTGCGCATGTGTGCACGTACTCTATTATGTAAGAACAAGCCTATGATTGAATCTGGAAATAAAGCAAAATAACTGACAAAAATCTCCTCAGATACCATGTCTGTAATATATAGCAAAACATCAAGCGTTAATTCGATCTCAAACAGATTCATTAAAGTAGTTATTACTCCACCACCTGCGTGACATCATCAACCATCGTAGTTGAACGACCAATATACGACAACACGGTTTGGGGAAACAGTCGTGACTCGCTAGTTGGTTTCTTCAACGATGCATCGTACTATGATAGTTAAGCAGCGAGTTACGCCATTGTACGGGAAACGCACTCCAGTTCTGTAAAATTAAGGCCAATTTTGAAGGGCACTGTGGGAAGAGGACATTCTCAATGACAATCATCCCTTCATGAAGGGTCTTCCACAAGGTCGTTAGCAACATGTTCTTTCGACAGTCACTTCAAGGAAGTCATTATCCCATTTCATTTTCTGATCCTATTTGGAGAGCCAGTCATAATAATCCAGCATTCAATCTGTGGTTTTATCTTTTATACACAGAAGATATATAGTACTTGTTATGCAAAGAGCTTTTACAAGATAAATTAGTAAGGATATTTGCTGCTGAATGATTTTTAGGAATACCCTTACTTAAAATATTGTGTTTGAATACACTTTGACATTCAGAGCACTGGGCAGAAATCTACTTCTAACGAGAACATCGAGGCGGGAGAAAAGTTGCAACCTGTATCGATGGTGTAAAAAGTATGTCAGACATTTACACGTGTTATTTTTATGTCTTGAAGAATGTGTTTTTTCTTCTTTGTGGCACACAAAGTCAAATTTAATGCTATTAATTTTACATTTTACAGGCCAAGAGGAATACAACATCACAGATTTTACTTTCTCCATACCTCAACCCTAGCATGGTCCTACCAGACTCTCCTACATTTCATTTGTACAGAGAGTCTGGCCTCTCTCCATTGATATTAACTTCCTTGTAGGCGGGTACTCTGTTGAGGTTAAAACTATTGGATCTGCCCAGAGCCACTCTGGATCTGCCATAAACAATCGCTAACGTTTGGTCGTGACGTATGACGACTCAAACTAGCGCACGACCTCAACGTCATCGCTCTCAGGCACTCCCTCTGTTCGCTGATTGGACCGGTACAAAATTGAGTGGAAGTACGTCGGAGGGCGGAGCCAGGCTACCTCAACCCTACTATAATGTGCAATGTGCCAGAGTTTACCTCAGCATTTCCTGGCATACAAGGCAGTCACCGAACAAACAAACAACCCATCCACGCTGACACTTGGGACCACAACCCGTCCCCTCTGACCACCATTGCCTTGTTATAGAGGTTCGATTCCCAGGGAAAGCAAGAACTGATTAGAATGTAAATGTGTAGCTTGAAATGCAATGTAAGTCGCTTTGGATAAAAGTTTCTGCCAAATGCATAATTGTAAATGCATGGGATCAGTTAATTTCTTTCCCCGGAGTTCACACCAGTCAGTATCTTCCCTCCTGTACTTCTCAATTAAAAGTTGTCCGGTGCCACGGATGAGACTGATCCCGCGCCCGACCTCTACATTTGTAAAAACCCTCCAGAAGTCTCAGAATCTGTATTTTTCTGTTCCATGCTTTCCAGCACAACAAAGTCACAAGCTTTAAGTTCCTGGTACTCTGCAATTTTACTTCTGTGCCTGGCAAATGCTTCAGTTTATATATATGTATGTTATGTCACTGTGTTTGCATATGGACTATTGAAATCTTGTGCCAGTCCGAGGAGCAGGCGGGCTTATCCCGGCTGAATCCCTCCCAAGGTATCTACCTCTTTAACTCTTTCCCTGTCAGTGTTTTTTTTAAATATATAGTATACAAAGTTGCCAGCTACTGCCAGCATTTTTGATCATTTTCACAATGTCATGACCCCCAGAATATTTAGTTTTTTAAATATCTGAACATGCAGTATATGGAAAGAAAGATTACACCCCCCAAAGCTTCACAGTCGTTAACCCTTTCTGAGTCAACAAGTCAGTTAAGGCAGTTTTGATTTAAATGCTGTTTAATGTTGATGATCGTGTTATTTTTCATATGCATCTGTTTACATGTGACTGTTTACATCACCTGTTTACATCACCTGTTTCTGCTGCCTGCCTCACCTGTGTTTTGATCAGGAGATTCAGTACTCTTTCAGAAGATGTGTAACAGCGGCCCCTGCTGTATAACAGTGAAAATACAGATTGCCAGAATATTCTGTAACTGACAGGGAAAGATTTAGCTAAACCTTTTGTTTTTATTTTAACTTGCGGCTGCTGCCTTTGGCTTGTTCACTGGGGTGTTATATGTATATAACAGTATGCATTTGAAGAAATGCTACTATTGAAGTATTTTTTTGTACAGAAAAAACTTAAATTATATCACATTTCTTGAAAAAAATATTTTGTGGGCTTTATTTTTTTGTTGGATTATTGGCTGAATACATGAAGATAACTGGTCTAGATATGTACAATGAAGAAAATGTCAGCGTTTTGCAATGAAGTTGCCGTGTTTTGGAGTTCTGATAACCTTTTGCTTTATTGGGGTACAATTGTGGTAGAAAAGCTATAAAATATCAAACAGACTTGACCTTAACCAGACCTTTGCTTAAATGCAAACATTTCAATCGCATTTAATTGTTAGTATTGTTCTGTTTTGGTGTAATGTTTCTCTCATAGTGGCTAAACTCTTCAGATTGTGTCACTGCAGATCACAAACCACTAGACCACTTCCTGCTCCATCGGCACTGCTTTTCATTTTTAAGAGGTGTAATTTCATTGCACACCTTATTGTTTCCGAGAAGAGTGTAGAGGCTTTCCAGTAAGCCGTTGGTAACAAGAGTGGGCAAGTTTAGACCACGTACAAACAAAGTCCATGCAGACGGATGTACATAGAAACAAATGTCTTTCTTTATCGTGCTCCATTAAACATTGTGTGTAAGTGTTTGTAAACAAGGAAAAGCTACACAAAGTTGTTTTGAGACCAAGTCCATACCTTGTAGACACAGCAGTATACAGACACTATAATACACCTTGCGAGCTACTCTGCCGAGCGGTCAAATACTGTGTGCTTCCCAACTACCAACGCACACATTTGTTACTCAGGTGCACAAGTCACAGCGCCACCCAGTGGACAACAAAAACTTTTCAATACAACAAATGACTCCTACAAAGAGAATACCTTTAAAGGCACACTATGTAATATTTCTCCGCTAGAGGTTGCTTATTCAAAACAAAGGCGTAGCTTGATGACGCTTTGATTTCGCTGCATGGGAGTGTTGTCTTCACCTCTACAGCCGGTGGAAAATATGACGGGACTCAGGTAGAAATCATATTCATGGATAAAAGTTATGAAAGCCGTTGGAGCAGAAGGAGGCGCTGAAGCAATTGCTAATGAGAGACGAGCACGACACACGCCTCGAGAGCAGAGAAGCTTTTATTATGCGCAGACGCCGCTTCCGGTCATGAGTAAGTGGGGTAACGTAGCTGTTTTATCAGTATCCGTGTTTCCATTACCCTTCAAATTGTGCAAATTGAAATTGCGAACTGAAAATACGCTTAATGGAAACACGTAATTTTCGCAAAAACTCCCATTCATCGCAAAAAAGTTTTCACGCTCACATGAGGAGGTTTTCCAACTTTTTAACTCATGCCACTTTTCCAATTTTGGAGGTTGTTTCAATGGAAACAGTTTTTGCGCATTAACAGTCACCTGACGTAATGACGCAGTGTTTTTGGACAGAATACAAGACAGTTCTTTATTAAATTCATGAAAGACAAAAGAATTACAGGAATACTGGATTCTAAATCTCAAAGAAATGCCACAATCAAGACCTCGAAGCAGAAATGAGGGAGAAACACCCAGAAACATCTCATACAGTATAGGGCATATGTGCCGCTCACAGTATAAGTGTCTTTCCTTACCATTAATGCTTGAATAACACGCTTATCTCCTTCAATTAATAATAATGGCCAGTGTGGTGGTTGCAATATATAAACCTACCAACATTCGTTGCCATGATTTTTGGAATGACTTATCGCGAGAGGGAAAAAGTTTTAGTCGCATAACATCGGTTAATGGAAACGCCGTCATTTCACAATAGTTTTTATCGACATTCAGAAAATATCGCCAAAGTTTTGCGCAAATCTGTAATGGAAATGCGCCTTCTCAACCCTGCTCCTGAAGGACCCCCGACACTGCACGTTTTCTTTGTCTCCCTTATCAAACACACCTGATCCAACTCAGCAGCTCATTAAAGGTGCATAGCGCAAGATTCAGAATTTTTGCAGAACTATGCCACCTCTGGTGGCAAGCGAAACTGCAGCCAGAGATGTGCACGCTCATGGACCACACGCACGCTTGCATGAGCACGAGCTGTTCATAACTGTTCATAACCAAAGGAGCATCAGCCGCAAATCTTTTGTGTACAATCATAATGTCTTCAGAGGTAATAAAGTTTTAAATCCCGTTTGAGCCCTAGAGCAGACCGGAGATCTCTCCATTTGTTGAAAACCTTTCCTATGTTTACTCTCGTCTTATTCCGACGCCTGTCTGAGTCCAATTTGGCCCTTTTGGTGGCACTAGACAAAAGTTTTCTTTTTTTATCTTACGTGGAGTTTGCGTTGGTGTTTGAAATGAACTACAAGCAGGTCTCTTACAATCCATCTTCTATGGAGAATGCCGGCGAATACACAAACCTGCCAGACATAGCTATGTGAGCGTGCCGTGAACGCGCATGACGTCACGCCCAGTCTCAAATTCCGGCCCGAATCCCTCTTATTTATTTTACTTTACAGGATTATAGAGACAATCTCAGTGATCAGAGAAGGGCTCATTCAGCCCATCAGGCAATTGTTTAAGCATGTATGGGTTAGAAAACGGGTATTTTTAACATGAAAAGTTGCATAATGCACCTTTAACCCATGTGATGATGATCTGATGAGTTGGATCAGGCGTGTTTGATTAGGGAGACAAAGAAAACGTGCAGTGTTGGGGGTAGGAGCAGGGTTGAGATACATTTGAGTGTGATGAAAGTTGTTATAATGCAACTCTGTGTGTTTGATCGGCGGCTACTATACAAGACACTTGTTGCACACTGCAGCTAGATCGATACTAGGCATGGTAAAACATGGTACTCGCGGTAAATCAAGAAAACGAGATTTAAAGACTACCTTTGTGGACCTGTATAACAATGATTAGTTTTCTGTCGATTAATGTATCCAAATGCTTGCTCACCTGCCTAATAAAACGCAATATATCAAAACGTTTATAAAAGTTTTTGGTGTTTTGATGGTTTCTACTAAAACCGGAAATCGAGGGTAATGCAGGTATGATGTCATTGATAGGCGACGCATGGACACGTTCGGTGTCCTGGTTAAAACTGCTTAATGCACAAAATCAACAAAATATATAACATTGTTCTGGTGGTTTTTGGATATTTTAATCCACAAATTTACATAGTGTGCCTTTAATTTGCATTCTAGGATAACTGTGATAGACATGTTGTTGCTCACATGAAAGTATCATCATCATCACACAGAAGCAGCAGCTCTTCTCTGAGCTGAGCAGATCCTCACATGATCAACCAGAAATACAACAGTGGCGATTCCCACCAGACCAGACAGAACCAGTCGAATCAGAGCCTCAGTGCCGCCACAATGATCCAGACAATCTGAAACAGAAGAGTCTTATACATAAACATCAGTCACATCATATGTCTTTGTTTGTGGAAAAACAGAAGCTGCACGAGGTCACTGCGGCAGGAAGAGAGTTTTGTGGTATAAGGAGTTTTCATACCTTCATGCTCAATGTGTGTGTGTTCAATGTGTTGGCAGATCTCTTTCATGTGAAGACGGACGCTCTTGTTGCTCACTGGATTTGCAGTCGAGCAGCTGTAGATCTCTGAATCATTATAATGAAGCTCTAATGGTAAACTGAGGATGATGTTGAGATCAGGATTGCTGGTCTGGTTCATCATTTCACTCCCTTTATACCATGAGATGGACACGTCTCGATCATTCCTCACAGAGCAGAGCGCAGAGCAGAAATCTCTGTTTGGAAATTCTAAGAAAAAAATATTTATAATTCACCTCAATTTAAGGACTAAACTGAGCAAAAATATTAAATTAGGTGCAGATCTTATTTTTGGCCAAAATATAAGATGAAATTCTGATTTGATAGTAATGTAAATCAGTGCAATGTTTAGACTACTTGCATAAAATGAAATAAATCTCAGTTGTCACTTTATATCTCCCAATAATGTCTTAGTAAGATGATATTTAAATGCTTAGTTTTATTATTAATGCTCTGTAGTTTTAAAACAATGTATAATGCAATGCAATGCAATACAATGATGATTGAGAGACGTTCCTCAAAAGCCTAATGATCACATTTGATTTGGACATGAATTTTGGATAATCACATAAACTGGTTGTTTCAGTCCAGTAAGGGTTAATATTGTAATATTATTAACAGTATAAAAGTTATTCCACATTTACTTTATAAAAGACAGCAAAAATACACATGAACCAGGAGCTGAATTAAACTAAAAGGCCCTTTACTTGCTAAAAAGTATAAACTATCAATCGGACGACCGAAGAAATGTAGTAGATTGTGTACAACAGGCATTTCAAGTTTTGAACATGTTGATCATTTAGAGAGCTTAGTAATACATGTAATAATCAATTAATATATGGGAAAACAGTGGGACTCACCATGATCATGGATTGGACTGACCGATGAGGCACTACTGATGAACGGCACAGAAACTGGTGCTTCAGGGAAAGAGACACAGAAATCACACTGGAGAGGGCAGTTTCAGGTCATAATAGAAAAATGTGGCCTGATATCTATACAATTTGCTCTTAAGAAGGGTATTTAAAAAAAGAAGAAGAAAAAAACCTTAGGACCTGCTTTATTCAAAGAAGATTAAAGTAATTTTAAATGCTAACTGAGGCGACACTAAATGTCAAAATCATTCTTAGATTCTTAACACTAATATTTTCCTCTAAGTGTCTCTATACTGGCCCAGAACGTGACACACTATTTAGTCTTGTATTGGCTGTAGTTAAAACTTACCATATACATCGACTCTGAACGTTCTCCTAGAGATGAGGTCATTGATGGTGAGTTCAAGCTTATAAAGTCCAGATTCACTGGCGCTGATGTTCCTGATGGTCAGAGATCCGGTCTGTTGGTCGAGCTGCGATCTGTCAGTGAGTCTCTTATGCAGCGATACTTTACTCTGATACATCTGTGCTATTCAGGTGGTTTGGCTGCCACTTGTTAACAGCCACATTGTTTTATCCTCTCCTTTTAGTTCAGCAACTCCTGTTTGCAGAGTCAGATCGTCTCCCTCCATCACTGTCTTTAACTCATGCCACTCACCATTCACGAGATCTGAAAAAATATGAATGAGGGGTTAATTATTAACCTTTATTTAACCAGGCAAGTCACTTAAAGGATAATTCCGGTATTTAACACCTTGAGTCTATATTGTAGTTTGTTTTGGATGAACAAGAGTGGTGGACAACATTTTTTTGACAATGGTTCCTCTCTCGAGTTTTGACTATAAAAGAATTGGCCATGGACCCATTTAACATTGGACTCAATGTGCATGTCAGAAAATGTCATTAAAACAGCCAATAATGTTCGTTTACAAAACTGTGCAACTCACCGAGTGATTAGTGATGTTAGTTGATGTTCCAGAAACAAAAAGTGTTGCGAAATACAGTTTCTGTCGTGTTTTATTCGTCATTTTGTAAAATCCCATTGAATTCTGTTGAAGGACTGAGTGCTCGTTAATATTAATGCGCTAACGGAAACGGAAAAGGGGCTGTTTACATTTGGTCGATGTAGTCTTTTTGCGAGCGAGCAGAGCTCTTTACCACAGTTTTTGACCGCACAAATTCTAACCATATTGAAAGACGTGACCACTGACCAGTGCAATATGAAGTTGAACTCGACAGTGACCGTGAGTGTCCCGCGAGACATAAACATCGGTTATCGCCATCAAGTGGTCTGGAGTGTGCTAACGCTTCAGATTCAAATATTGAGCGGAAGTTACACGGTTGTGAAGTGTCTGAAAAAATAGTTCCACTATAGCAAAATAAACGGAATTGGAATCATATATTGTGACGATATATTGTTTATAATCATCAACGAACACCACTAACCTCTCGGTGAGTTTAACAGTTTTGTAAACGAACATTATTGGCTGTTTTAATGACATTTTCGGACATACCCATTGACTCCAATGTTAAATAGGTCCATGGCCAATTCTCTTATAGTCAAAAACTCGAGAGAGGAACCATTGTCAAAAAAATGTTGTCCACCACTCTTGTTCATCCAAAACAAACTACAATATAGACTCAAGGTGTTAAATACCGGAATTATCCTTTAAGAACTTCTTATTTTCAACAACAGCCTGGTTAAACATGAGATACTTTGAGAAATTCAGCTACAACCATCTTCAACAAAACCTGGAACAAGGATTGTTAATTCTGTGCATGTAGCCATTTAAAACAGACACAGAACACAAGTACAAAACAAAGGAAAGATAGGAAACAGACAGTTTAAATATTATAGGGTTCATAGACAATTGGAAAAGTTTTTGTTAATACTGTTGAAAAGAGTATGGTATTCATCCCTCCTGAGATGGTGCCACTCTTCTCTCTAGTAATTTGGCTCATAGTCTTAGAGATCAAACATGACAATCTGGGGCTCAGGTCAGGAAGCAGAGAGACTGGCTAAACCAACCGTCTGCTAGCGGTCTAACGTCACCCAGGTCAGATAAATCCCATCACATAGAGACTCTTTCACCTAGATATCATCATCACATAGAGACTGTGTCTGTTCTCCGAATTAGTAAATACAAAAAAACCCAACCCATTTATGGGTAAAAATTTAAATGGTGTTCAACGATTAAAAAACGGATATAATACAGATGAACAAATGATAAAATCTTCAAAAGCACTTATTGTTAATGATATGATTCCAGATCATAAACTAGATGTGCTGAAACCTGGCTAAAACCTGACGATTACATTACATTAAATGAGTCCACCCCACAAGATTACACAAGATAAATTGAGCCTTGTCTGAAAGTCAAAGGAGGAGGTGTTGCTGTAATTTATAGTAATATCTTCAGTATTACGGAGAAGTCTAGTTTTAAATATAATTAGTTAAGCACCAAAGTGTTGGTGCTTAATGTAAATCATGTTTGAGATTTGTGCTGGCTACTGTCTCTCATACTGGGTATTGGATCGATTGCTCCTGTCTGTCTCGCTGTGACTCTGCTGCTGCTGTAAGTTTGTTTGCTGCGTCTAAGCCTCGTATTAGCTTCGTTTTTCTTTCTGTTTTGAACCATCATTTATTATAATTTCTAGTTGTTTATACTACTAAATACAGCTTACCCAACATCTCAGATTAACCTGACATTGCTAGCTTCCGTTATTGTCAGCACAACAGGCTAACTCGCTAGCCTTTTAACGCACCACCCGTGTGCTCAGTTATTTATTTTTTTCTCGCGCGCCCGCGCCTTTGAGTTCATAAAAGCCCAGGTGAGTAAGAATCAGTCAACAAACACGGTGAGTAATGTCTTGTCCTGTTATTGTCACCTGCACTTCATGTCACATGTTTACCATAGCCTTCTCTGTCGGCAATATAGGATTTATATGTGATAAATGCAAGGAGACAGTCAGGCTGACAGAGAAGATTTCAGAACTAGAGACACGCATCCAAACTTTGATCGAGAATAGTAAGAAGAGTGCTAGAGCTTTAGATAATATTTTCGGTTATCCGGTTCCGGCTGAAGTAGAGCCCGTGCAGCAGGGCAGATGGATGACAGTGAGAGATCGCTCTAGTCGCGGATCAAAAAAACAATTTTCCGTTCCGATAACAAATCGATTTGCCCCGCTCAGTGAAACACCCACTGAGAATTATGCTGATTGTGCCCTAGTTATTGGTGATTCGATCACACGGAACGTGAAAATAGAGACACCAGCCACCATAGTCACATGTTTGCCGGGAGCCAGAGCGCCTGACATCAAAGCAAATTTAAAAGTGCTGGCTAATGCTAAACGTAAATTCTCTAAGATTATTATTCACGTCGGCACTAATGATGTTCGACTCCGCCAGTCGGAGATCACCAAAATTAATATTAAAGAGGTGTGTGAACTTGCAAGTACGATGTCAAGCACTGTAATTTGCTCTGGCACCCTTCCTGTTCGCAGGAGTGATGAGATAGTTAGTAAATTGTGTTCACTCAATGGCTGGCTGTCTGGGTGGTGTCCGCGAAATAATATAGAATTCATAGACAATTGGAAAAGTTTTTGGGGCAAACCTGACCTGTTGAAAAGAGATGGTATGCATCCCTCCTGGGATGGTGCTGCTCTTCTCTCTAGTAATTTGGCTCATAGTCTTAGAGATAAAACATGACAATCTGGGCCTCAGGTCAGGAAGCAGACAGACTGGCTTAACCGACCGTCTGCTAGCGGCCTCACGTCACCAAGGTCAGATAAATCCCATCACATAGAGCCTCTTTCACCTAGATATCATCATATAGAGACTGTGTCTGTTCCCCGAACTTGGAAATCCAAAAAACTTTCAAACCCATCTAAGGTTAAAAATGTAATTGATGTTCAACAAATAAAAAACAGATATAATACAAATGAGCAAATGATAAAGCTTGGGTTGCTGAATATTCGATCTCTTACTTCAAAAGCGCTAATAGTTAATGATATGATTGCAGATTATAACCTAGATGTGCTGTGTTTGACAGAAACCTGGCTAAAACCAAATGATTACATTGCTTTAAATGAGTCAACCCCACAAGATTACGGTTATAAACATGAACCTCGTCTGAAACGCAAAGGAGGAGGTGTTGCTGTAATTTATAGTAATATTTTCAAAACCACTAAGAAATCTAGTTTTAAATATAATTCTTTTGAAGTGTTGGTGCTCAATGTAAAAATATACCGACTAAGCTGCTGAAAGAGATGCTTCCAGATGTCATAGATCCTCTTCTTAATATCATTAATTCATCTTTGTCTCTAGTATACGTACCAAAAACCTTTAAGCTAGCTATGATTAAACCGCTTGTTAAAAAAACGCAACTTGATCCTACAAAACTAGTCAATTACAGGCCGATCTCGAATCTGCCTTTTCTGTCAAAAGATATTAGAAAAAGCAGTATCCTCACAACTGTGTTCTTTTCTTGAAAGAAATGATATCTGCGAGAATTTTCAGTCCGGATTTAGACCGTTCCATAGTACCGAGACAGCTCTCGTTAGAGTCACAAATGATTTGCTCTTATCATCCGATCCTGGTTGTATCTCTCTATTAGTATTACTTGATCTTAGTGCTGCATTTGACACCATTGACCACAACATCCTTTTAAATAGACTTGAACATTATGTTGGCATTAGTGGAATTGCACTAGCATGGTTTAAATCATACTTATCAGACCGTTATCAGTTTGTAGCAGTAAATGAAGAGATGTCTTATCAATCACAAGTTCAGTATGGCGTACCACAAGGCTCAGTACTAGGACAGCTGCTGTTCACTGCTGCCATTAGGAGATATCATTAGGAAACATGGAATTAGCTTTCACTGTTATGCCGACGATACTCAGCTGTATATTTCTTCAAAACCTAACGAAACCTACCAATTCACAAAATTAACGGAATGCATAGCTGATATAAAAAATTGGATGACTAGTAATTTCCTACTACTAAATTCAGAAAAAAACAGAGATTCTAATTATTGGACAAAAAACTTCCACACATAATAACCTAGAGTACTGTCTAACACTTGATGGCTGCTCTGTTAAGTCTTCGTCGTCGGTTAGGAACCTGGGTGTGCTCTTTGATACCAATCTTTCATTTGAAAGTCATGTGTCTAGTATCTGTAAAACCGCTTTCTTTCATCTTAAAAATATATCTAAATTACGTCATATGCTCTCAATGAATAATGCAGAACAATTAGTTCATGCGTTCATGACCTCAAGGCTAGATTATTGTAATGCTCTACTGGGTGGTTGCCCTGCACGCTTAATAAACAAACTACAGCTGGTCCAAAACGCAGCAGCTCAAAAGTATGACCATATTAGCCCCGTTCTGTCAACACTGCATTGGCTGCCTATTAAACATCGTATAAATTTTAAAATATTGCTGATCACTTACAAAGCACTAAATGGTTTAGCTCCGCAGTACTTGAGCGAGCTCTTAACGCATTATAGTCCTTCACGTCTACTGCGATCTCAAAATTCCGGCCAGTTAATAATACCTAGAATATCAAAATCGACGGCTGGCGGTAGATCCTTTTCCTATTTAGCACTAAAACTTTGGAACAGTCTTCCTAACATTGTCCGGGAAGCACACACACTCTGTCAGTTCAAATCTAGACTAAAAACACATCTCTTCGGCCTAGCATACACATAACACATTATAGACTTATATAATTCAATGTTAGGCTGCATAGTTTAGAACAGCCGGGACCGGGAACACTTCCCGTAAATCCTGATGTACTTGGTACATTATAAGAAGGATGGCGTCTACGCTAATATTAGTCTCTCTGTCTATCCCGAGGTTTACCGCTGTCCACCGGAACCAGGCCGTATCCAGATCTGATGAAGGACCAGCGCCAGGACACGACGACGCCGCTGACCTGAAGTGTCAACCAGTCTCTCCTCCTCTCCACTCCGACTTCAACCAACCGGAACTGGACAAATACTCTGATTCATTCTGACTTCTGACCTGTAATGCTCCTGAATCATAATCATACACTATTCACTCATTGGCCAGAGGAGAACTGGCCCCCGACTGAGCCTGGGTTCTCCCAAGGTTTTTTTCTCCATTCTGTCCCTGATGGAGTTTTGGTTCCTTGCCGCTGTTGCCTTGCCTTCTGGCTTGCTTAGTTGGGGACATTTAATATTCAACAATATTATAGATCTGCCTTAAAGGTGGACGATGATGAAATTGTTTTTTGTATTATTTTCATGTTATCACTGTGAAGCTGCTTTGATACAATCTGTATTGTAAAAAGCGCTATATAAATAAAGGTGACTTGACTTGTATACAGGCCACCAGGGCACCATACAGACTTTACCAACGAATTTGCTGATTTTCCATTGGAGTTAGAATTGGCTGCAGATAAAGTACTAATTGTTGGTGATTTTAATATCCACATAGACAATGAAAAATACGCATTGGGATTGGCATTTAGAGACATTCTGAACTCAATTGGAGTTAGACAACACGTGTCAGGACCTACTCATTGTTGTAATCATACTTTAGATCTAATATTGTCACATGGAATAAATGTTGATGCCGTTGACATTCTGCAGCAGAGCGATGACATCTCAGATCATTATCTAGTCTCATTTAGCCAAGGCTGCAAAGCCAACTCCGTGTAACAAATATGGTAGAACTGTCACTTCTGCCACTAAAGATTTCTTTATAACTCTTCCTGATCAGTTTCATCTCCTCAGCATCCCAGATAGCTTAGAAGAACTCAATGTTGCGAGCAGAAACTACTGACTCTCTTTTCCAGCACTTTAGACACAGTTTCTCCTTAGCGCTTAAAGAAGATTAAAGAAAATAGTCCAATGCCGTGGTACAACGAGCACACTCGGGCCCTCAAGAGAGCAACCAGAGAAATAGAGCTCAGCTGGAAGAAAACAAAACTAGAGGTTTCTCACATTTCGTGGAAAGAAAGCATTGTTGCATACAGACAGGCCTTAAAAACGGCTAGATCTGCTCATTTTTCGACTCTCTTAGAAGAAAACAAACACAACCCTAGGTCTTTATTTGATACAGTGGGTAAATTCAGATGGAGGACCAGCGCCTAGACACGACCACAACGCATCCCTGAAATGAGAGATTGTGTCAACTAGAGTCTCCGCTGTGAAGGCCTCATCGACACGACAGCCATCGGCACTGATCCTCAACAAACCCGTCTCTACTGGCGTGATGAATCCGATCTTCAACCAGATGAAACTGGATAAATATTTTGAATGTTCCGACATTCTGACTTTTGACATTTAATGCAGCCTGAATCATAATCATACACTGTTCGTTCGTTGGCCAGAAGAAAACTCAAGCTCAGCCCCACCCCCAGCCTGACAGCGACTGGATAAAGCAAGATTCGACACCCAAGGACAGACTTCAGGACACACACCACAGAAGTGAAGAAGACTCAGTTGCTTTGCCCCCTAGAATGTCAGGGCAACAGCCCCTCACTGCCTCAACTCTCTCCAACATCTCTCTGAACAACCAAGGACAGACAGAGAGACAGACAGACAGAACTGAACTAATTAACAGATAAACTAAACACAGACCAGAACAGAAATCAGACATTGTGACATGTGGCAGGAAGACAGTTTTGTGGTAAATGAGTTTTCATACCTTCATGTCGTGTGCAGATCTCTCTCATGTGAAGACGGACGCTCTTGTTGCTCACTGGATTTGCAGTCGAGCAGCTGTAGATCTCTGAATCATTATAATGAAGCTCTAATGGTAAACTGAGGATGATGTTGAGATCAGGATTGCTGGTCTGGTTCATCATTTCACTCCCTTTATACCATGAGATGGACACGTCTCGATCATTCCTCACAGAGCAGAGCACAGAGCAGAAATCTCTGTTTGGGTCTTCAGTCTCTTCTGGTGGTTGTGATGTATCTGGCAGACATTGGTATAAAATCAGTGTTTTAAAATCAAGCCAGTCTTCATGAGTTTATGGAGTATAATTCTTTTAAAAATAATCTCCTGTTTATATCGAAAGTGAGCAGATTCTGGTCTGAAATGTTGTGGACCTGACCTAATATCAAGATCTGAGCTTCACCCCAGAGAGGTGTGCATAATAATAAATCTTCACATGGAGGATTTTCATAAAGTATTTTAAGTCAAGTCAAGTCAAGAATATTTGTATAGCGCTTTTCACAATACAGATTGTATCAAAGCAGCTTCACAGTATTAAATTAAAATAATAATAAAACGTCCATGTTTGGTAATGCTAATCAATAGTATTATTCATTGATTAATTAAATTGAATATCCCCAACTGAGCAAGCCAAAGGCAACAGTGGCAAGGAAACGAAAAACTCCATCAAGTGACCTAATGGAGACCTAATTTTAAAGGGCAACTATTTAAATATTTGTTTTTTATTTCATAACAATCAGAATATTCAGTGACAATATCAGAGCACTATTCATGCAAGCTTGGTGCATTAACCTTGTAAACCCTGACATGTGAAATAATAGTCTGAAAAATCTATTTTTAATAAAACAGATTGGCTCCTTATTTGTTGAGTATACCGGTAATATATGATACATCAGGCTTTTATGACTAATAAAGTATGATATATAGTGAGAATATGAAGCTCACACACAAGGAGGGGAAAAAACACTTCAATTTTATTCAGAGGCCAAAACTCCAGATGCTGATATTTATATGACCATATTTATATGGATTTAATGTAAATCAATTATATTTTTTATAACGGTATAACAGATACTTACATAAAATGCATATAAATATCAGTCATCACTCTATATCTGCCAATAATATTTAAATGCTTAGTTTAATGATCAAATCTCTGTAGTTTTAAAACATGAACCCAGAACGCAACAGTGGTGGCTCACATCTGGTACTCGTGGATTGGGCCGGATCTGGGCCGACACTAGTTGCTGTCTGGGTTGACAGAAGAACAAATAAACACTCCTCAAAAGTGTGATAAATATTATACTCATATTTTTAAGACGTTTTTACAGTTATACTAAAAGGCTTTTACTTGCTAAAAAGGTCTAAACTATCAATCAGACAGACGACTGAAGGCATGTAGTAGATTGTGTTCAACATTTTTGATCATGTCGATAATTAAGAGGCTTTAGAAATTCATGTATCAAATATGATACTGTATGCTTTATAAGCTTAAGATATCGTCTCAGCTCAACCATTATTGTACGTCAAGTATTGGTATTCACATAACTTTGAGTAATGATGTTCCAGAGGTCTTTGCATCAGAGTTTGCTCGGCCTTGCTGAAATACATGTAAATGAATATATGGGAAAACAGTGGGACTCACCATGATCATGGATTGAACTGAGCGATGAGGCACTGCTGATGAACGGCACAGAAACTGGTGCTTCAGGGAAAGAGACACAGAAATCACACTGGAGAGGGCAGTTTCAGGTCATAATGAGATCTGGCCTGATATCTATAAAATCTGGGGCCAGCTTCACAAAAATCTTGGGAAAGAAGGTAAGGCATTTCTTGAAATAGTATATGAAAAGTTCAAACATCTTTTTTTTTCTAATGTAAATGAGAGGCTTTGTTGTATCTGATTGTATGAATGGTCTTGCTGAAGACTTGCTGAAATACTCAATGAAATTTGGAGTTGTTACTGAATTTCAAATGTAGCAAATGTCACTTCACCCAATTAATAACTTATTATTGTTTACATGATCAATCATCGGTGTCACTTCAGAGTACTTTTGCACATCCCTTGTAGTAGTAATATATAAATATATATATATTATGTGTTATGTTTTCATGCTTAATTTATAAAAAAAAAATAAGTTCATTAAACGGCTTTGAGGATTTCAGACAAATCAGAGTTTATCTGAACTTTAAGGCGGTTTTCCCAGACAGAGATTAAGCAACGCTATCTCACGACCAATTCGTACGAATTTGTACGAGTGATTAAAAGGTGGCTAATTCGTACGAATTTGTACGACCTCACTCGTACGAATTTGTACGATTTGTCTAAACCCACGTGATGGGTAGGTTTAGGGGCGGGGTCAGGGGTAGGTCATTCATTCGTACAAATTTATACGATTTTGGCAAATCGTAAAATATGTACGATTTAGCAAAAAACGTACAAATTCGTACGAGTGAGGTCGTATGAATTGGTACGAATTAGCCACCTCGTAAAATTCGTACAAATTGCCGTGGGATCGGGTTGGATTAAGAGATATCCTAGATTTAAATTGCCTTTTAAACCAGATTAACAAAAATCTGCTTTCTGTCATGGTTTTAAATAGACTTAGTGTAGTCCAGAGTGGAAATTAACTTTCATGTGACTTACAGCCTGATTCTGAAATCCAAACGAGGCAACACTAAATTAAGTCTCTATATAGAATGTGACACACTAGTATTTACGGTAGTCTTGTATTTGCTGTAGTAAAAACTTACCATATACATCGACTCTAAACGTTCTCCTAGAGATGAGGTCATTGATGGTGAGTTCAAGCTTATAAAGTCCAGATTCACTGGCGCTGATGTTCCTGATGGTCAGAGATCCGGTCTGTTGGTCGAGCTGCGATCTGTCAGTGAGTCTCTTATGAAGCGATACTTTACTCTGATACATCTGTGCTATTCGGGTGGTTTGGCTGCCACTTGTAAACAGCCACATAGTTTCATCCTCTCCTTTTAGTTCAGGAACTCCTGTTTGCAGAGTCAGAACATCTCCCTCCATCACTGTCTTTAACTCATGCCACTCGCCATTCATTAAACCTGAAAAAATATGAATGATGGTTAAACATGAGTTATTGAGAGCTAGTAAATAAGAAAACTTTCTTCAACAAAACATCTTACAAGGTTCCGAATGTAATGATTGGACGAACATTTTTTGGTACTGAGACTTCCCAGAAGATATATACATGTTTTAATATTTAGATCACTTCTATTATTGATTGCTATCAGGATGTGAAGAAAGTTTTAACCAGTATAACAAAAAGTGTTTATAAAACAAATTGCATACCCTCCCTTTAAATGATAGTCGGACTGAGGCTTAGATGGTTCAGGTCATATTTAGAAAGCGGAGGATATTTGTGAACATAAGCATCTATCTGATTGGACTGCTAAAACACATGGAGTTACAAGGTTTAATCCTGGCACCTCTACTGTTCAGTTTGTATATTTTCCCACTAAAATATACGCTGTACCGATCGCACTCTTCCTTTTACGTCCCTCATATTTATTTTAATAACATTTTTAACTAATTGTTAAACTTTTATTGTATTTTTTATTTTATTTCTTATGAACATTTTTATGATTGCTATTTTTTGCCTTGCTAAGCATTACTAGTACTTTTGTCAAGTTTGCTCACTTTTATTTAAATGTTGCATAAATGTTTATATGTTGTGTTGAAGTATTGAAAATATTTAATTGTGTTGAGTACAACTCAATATTTGTATGCAGCATGAATTGAAACTAGTGTAAATGTTCCAGTAAGTCACTTGACCAGTGAACACAACCACTAAAACAATATTCTGCTTGTGAAAAGAAAATATGTCTTACCTTCCATACTGATGATGAAGAACACACTGAACACACACGTGCTGATGGTCATTTTGAACAGTTTTCAGGAACTGCTCTGTGTCGTTTCTCTTGATGAAGACCTGAAGATCTAACCGATCTGATGAACATTCACTGAAGATCTTCAGTCTTTATGACTCTCATCAGGAAGTGACACACTGGCAATGAAACCAGTTACATCCACTAGATGGCACCAAAACCTTACAAAGAATAACAATTAATCACAGTTTCTCTCTCTGTCTGATCTCTCAGTGATTGAGACTATTTAAGTCATACTATAAGTCAAACATAAAAACTCACTTTCACTTCATGATTTATAATCTACTATTTTCATAACATCTTATTTGGCTTTGCACTCAGTATCAGTGCGGCTAAAATTGAATCCTCTATTTAATGTCACCATTGAATGCCTTTAACGCAATTAGGCTACATTTTACAGAAGAATGTGTGCATTCATGCTTCTCAATCTGACCCTTTACAAATTTCCATGTTTCTCAGAAGCGGAAGTCGTCATATGGGTTCCAACATTACATTTATGTTTCTGTGTTCCCATTTGCTCAAATAGCAAAAGAAAAACCTCCATAATTGTGTTTTTAGAACTTTCAAAAAGATGAAGAAAAAAAGAGCTCTCTTTAGATTGATAACGGCAGAAGAGAGATGTCAACTGTCCGTCACTCCCCAGCAGTAGTTTTTATTTTTTATTTATATTTTTTATTTGATGCAAAGGTAATATAATACAAAATAGCATATAGTGTTATAAATGTACATGCGTAAAAATAATAATAATAAAATACTTTTCCGGATTTAAGATGCTGATGACCGTTAAAACGCGTCATCATCACAGTCAAGAAGGAGCGTCCATATCAGTGAGACAAAAGTAGGCTGTTTACATACGGTAAGCATCAAATTATGCAGTAGTTCAGACCTTGGTATTTTAATATGCTTAATTTATATTGAAATTGCTGTGGTGGATTAGAAAAGTGGAAACGTTTTTGTTATGAAATCTGATCTCTGTTTGAATAGTTAAACAACGCAATAAGGCATTAATATCATAACGTTATCGTGCCGAATTGTGCTAGCAAGAGTTTAAAAACCAGATGGCAGTAATATATAACGTTACAAGAATCAACCTATATAACGTTAAATAGAAAACATTGGGAAACATCGTGTGCTCCATTGTAAGATGTACGGCGTAATGATGTAAAAGGCTGATTTATAAAGTTATCGGCATCGTCATAGAAGTTCGGATGGATTTTTGCGCGGTCAGACAAAACAATTTAAGAAAACAAGATAATTTTACCGATTGCTTGCGTGAGAGGCTAAACTTAAAAGCTTTAAACCGCATTTGCGAGTATTTTGAGGGTGGAGAGTATTAGAGAGCACACCCACACAACACGACACATACGGGTGTTTCTCTTCTCATCTTCCGTGTAACGTTACCAAACAAACTTTTTCTTTCGATTTTGTTACGAACATGTAATGGCGTCCAGTTCAGGTAAGAATCAAATTAGACCAAATAAATGTACTTAACAAATGAAAAGACCCTATTTACTGAAATCCTAACATAAATTGGTATTTTAATTTATTAAATAATACAGTAGGCTATAGCTATTAATAAATGCTGGAAAATCTGTCGGTACTAGTAGGATAATGCCTGCTTTACGGAAATGCACTTAAATGGAGCAACGCAGTTTGGTCGAATACATTTTCTTTGAAATTGCGTGAATAGTAATTACTAAAGTAAGGCAGCCAGATGTGGTAAATGTGATATAGGCCTAAATAATAATAATAAGGCAAATTTTGTCACCATGTGAAATCATATGGTAGCACAATTTCAGTCAAATCGTGTACTGTTTTATCTTCACAACACTTGTATAGGGCTAGCATTTTGCCCATATTGTAAAAAGATGAAGATTAATTTTTTACACTTTTTGATTGTTTGTCGGAATAAAAAAGGGTTATGGAGATACACCCACTGATTTGCCACAAAAAGCATTTTGAATATAAATAAAAGCTAGAAATAATAACAAGCATATTTATCCATCCATGTGTGACTAATCTTTAGCACACATTGCCTTCAATATCAGATAGATATGGCAATACAGGAAGTATATGTCACCGCACGCACACAAAAGGTGATAGTCCAAGTGCAGCTTTATTGGGTAGTCCGTAATCATAAATCCAGGAACAGGCATGATGGGAATTGTAGTCCAATAGTGACTGACCCTGTGGGGAAAAGGACCTCTAGTGGCTACCCAGGGGACATCACCCAGACATTGTGACAGTATATACTGCAGCCATTCCAGGAAGTACATAAATCTAATGCAAAAACAGGGTAAATCAAAATATTGTCAATATTGTTTTCAATTTTGCTTTGTTTTATCTGTAGGGAGCAGAAGCCTGCAAAGATCCCCCAGACAAGGAAGCCATTAAGATGACTGGTGGTAAGAAAAAACTAACTATCGTTCAAAAAAAGAAGTAATTTACTTATCCCCATGCAGGCAATCAACTTTTGTGATTTATGAAAGAAAGAACATAATACTGAGGTGGAATAATAAATGTTGACAAATTGTTCTTTTTGTGTGAATTATTTATTTAATAAATAAAAATTAAAACAGAATTTGGTAAAAGAATTTGTGAAATTTTAAATTACCATTATTTAGGACCATCTCTTGACCGAACCGATAGTAAGTCAACAATTATAAGATAATTAATATTAATCAATGCTGCAAATATAATGGAAATCCTTGAGAAACTGCGTGTATTTATCAGGGAGGTTTATATAGGTTATACCTAGAGAAAATAATGTGTTAAAGTCCCTGTAAAGGCAATTCTAAAAAAAAAATCTAAACACATTATAAATGTTAGAAATGTATTGCTAAAACATATTACAAAGACTGTGAACTGCGAAGTACTGAATTATGGAGTTAGACCGTTAAACAGTTTTCCACCATTGCTATTTTCCGGATTTTTTGGGCGGGGCTAAAACGGGGGCTCGATGACGCACTGGAGCCCCAGAGCTCCTGGCCCCGCCCCTACTTGATGACGTACTAGAGCCCCTGCCGTTCGCTCCCTAACAATATAAATAGAGCACATTCGCATCAGTTTGGCGCTCAATCGCGAGTTATTGTCAGTAACATTATTATTATTACTACAGCCTACAGTTTGCTAGTTAGCTATGCCTTCGTCACGGAAATGCGTAGGCTACTACCTGGATGCGATCATGTACGAAACAGATCGGTCCTTATTTAAATTTCCTAAAAACGATCACATCAAGAAGAGGTGGATTAATTTTGTGAAGAGCCACCTTGATGGAGAGCTGAGGATCACAAACCCGCCTCTGTAGTGAACATTTTACACGGGATAGTTTTATACATTTTCGTCGGAGACAACTGGGATGCTCTGATAATCCGCTGTTACTGGTGAATGGGGCCGAACAGACTATCTCCCGCCTCAGCCTTCATCCTCCCGTCGCGCCGACAACTGTGCCATCCTCGGCAGTGCGTGCCCACCAATGAGGGTAGGCTGCCTTGTGTGCTTATGTTATAATTATAGTAGGTAGTCCACAGTAAGTACTAAATTCTGCAACCCTCTAACGTGATTTTTTTTTGTTTGTTTATTTATATGATCAATATGATTCCTTAGCCAAGTAATTTAAACTACTATCCGTTCACAAAGCAGTCCCTTCCGACCACAAAAGAGACCGAGTCTTTCATGCATAAAGTCACTGGAGAAGTTGGATGTCAGTCAGACAGGTTTCAGCGCAGCCGGCGGACACGCCCCCAGCGGACACGCCCCCAGCGTTTGAGAGCAGAGACCACTGCTCATTTTTTCAAGATTTTGATAGCTTATTTTATGTACTTGCCGGCTTTTTTGATCATTCAAATTTGGCTGGGTGGCTAATAACACATTTTTCTGTGATATGACAAACTCAGAACACATACTTAATTTTGACTTTACAGGGACTTTAACATAACTCTTCTCAATGCCAGTTACTCGGCTGTTCAATCTGAAATCTGCCATGTTCATGGACTCACTTCAGTATTACTGTTATTTGTCTTCTGTGTTCCAGTGAGTGATTTGAGGATTGTTCTGCTGGGGAAGAATGTAACAGAAAACATCAGAGTGGGAAACTTCATGTTAGGAAGAGCAGCGTTTGAGAGTGAAGCACCGGCTGATGAAGAGCTGCACATTGAGAAACACAGAGGAAAACTGAAGGACAGAGACGTCACAGTCATCAACGCTCCTCAACTGCTGCATCCAGATTTGTCAGTCTCTCAGATCACACAGGGAGTGAAAGAGTGTGTGAATCTGTCTGCCCCTGGACCTCATGTGATCATACTTGTCCTGCAGAACGACTTCAGTGAGAGTGATAGAAACAGAGTGAAATATGTGCTGAAGGAATTCAGTTATGAGGCTCTTAAACACACTATAGTGCTGACCAATGAGGAAGAGATACACAATGACACAATTCATCAATTCATAAAAGAGTGCAGAAGTGGACATCTTCAGTTTGATGAAAGAAAATCAGGATTGCATTCTGAGATACTCGAAAGAGTTCAGAAGATACTCAAAGAAAACCAGGTCCAGTTTCTGATCTGTAACTTGTATGAGGAAGCAGGAGAAGAAGCATCAGAGGATGAATATCAGAGCAGATCTGGAGTTTCAGTCGCAGCAGAAGAAGAGGATGACGAAGAGCAGAGCAGATCTGGAGTTTCAGTCACAGCAGAAGAAGAGGATGACGAAGAGCAGAGCAGATCTGGAGTTTCAGTCACAGCAGAAGAAGAGGGAGATCTTGATCATGAAGATGATGGAAAAATCAAACAGGGCAACAAAGAGAAAAAGGTTGCTGTCCCAAAAAATACATTGTGTAAGTTTTGTTGGCAAGAAAGTTAGTTTAACCCCCGCATACACATCACTCCCTTCAAGTGAAAAACTATTTTGAGAAAATAAAAATTAGTTTATAATGATAAATGATAATACAAAAACAGGACTGTAATTTTTTAATGTCTACAACAAACTCATACAGTAAACTTAGATACTCTTTTTTTTTTTTTTTTTTTTTTTTTTGACTGAGTATATCCATTTGGGGAGATTTGGAAAAAATAAACTGAAAAAACAAACAAAAATAACTTTAATAAACATTATTACATCATTATATTGTGGTTAGATTAGCGTGGAAACTTAAATTCCTATTTCAATGTACATTAGCTAAATGCTGTTGTACATTATATAATGACTGTTGAAGATTTATTAAAAATGATTGTAGAGGTGATCATGAAATTTTAATTAATAAATTGTATAAATCACATGGCAATTTTTATGTAACTCATGTAATTGACCCACTAAACTAATGTCATGTTTGTTTCTCAGTGGCAGAGAGTGTCTGTGTTTTGCCAAAGCTGAATGTGGTTCTGTGTGGAAGTGACAGAACATTAAAAGCCTTCATATCAAAGCTCATCCTGGAGCAGAGAGACAGAAGACCAGAGCTCAGCTCAGAGTGTGTGAAGCTGGAAGGAGAAGCTCATGGACGTCTGATCACTCTGGTGGAGCTTCCAGCTCTGACTCGACTCTCACAGGAGGAAGTGATGCGTCAGGCTCGCCGCTGTGTGTCTCTCTGTGATCCTGGAGTTCATGTTTTCCTCCTCATTATTCCTGACGGTCCACTTACTGATGGAGACAAAACAGAAACAGAGGAGATCCAGAAAATATTCAGCTCAAAGATCAACAACCACATCATGGTCCTCATAATCCAGAAGTCAGAGCATGAGACAGAAGAACAGAATGAAGCAATGAAGTCTGTCATTGAGTGTTTTGGGGGAAGACATCATTTCCTTGAGCCAAACCCACAAGTGTCCGTGTTGATGACTAAACTGGAGCAGATGATGGAAGAAAATTGTGGAATTAGTTTTTCCACAGAAACATTTTTGGATGCACAAATAGAGAAATTTGAAGGAATGAGGAAGAAAATAATCTCATTAGAGGCACAGATTCGACAACAAGGTAATGATCAGAAAATATATATGTCTCTCACCCACTTCAAATTATGTTTTATTAACCCTCTGGGGTCTAAAGGTGTTTTGGGGGTCCTTGAGATGTTCTGACATGCCCTGACATTTGTGCTTTTTTCAGTTGCTTATAAACATATTAATGGCAAAGGTGTCATTACATTCTTTTTAACACAAACAGGGCTACCATAATATGTGAGCAACATGTATGTACATGTTTTCATTTTTGAGAGAATAATGTTTATGCATGGTTATTCAAAAAACTAAAAATTCAAGTGTTTAAAAATAAGGCCACAAAACACATACTAAATATGTGTCCATAATACTTTTGAGTAATGGATGTGGTCGCCTAGATTTTTTCCTTCAAAATTATCTGAAAATCATCCTGCCTAATCATTCGCATAAAACAATACATTGATTTAAATTTTGTAAAACACTTTTTGTTTGGAAAGGCGATTTGCGTGGGGATCAGGCCAGGGCTCCAGACTAACTTTTCCACTGGTTACACTGCATGCTGATGAATAGTTGTCTCAATCTTTTCAATTTAATATGACTTATAGTCCATTAGGAATTCAGGAAATTTAGGAATTATGCACAGATCTCCTGGTTTTCAATAAGCCAGCTCGAGCATTTCTGGTGAACAGTCTGTTCACTGTACATCCACACAAAACCATCAATTATGGTTGACTTTTTAATGTTGTATTTATATTTTAATGCCGTTATCACACATACCTAATTTGCCAATAAAGCAGTTTTATTGATTGCAATAAAGACTTGAAGCTAATGTGAACGTTGGAATAAGAAACGCAATGCCTGTAATTAGACTCACGCAAAAACTTTTCAGCACTTCAAATGTTATTTTTAACGTGATGACCAAAAACTATAAATAATATACCAATACATATGATAAAATCACTAGGTTTAAAAATAAACTGTCAAAGTGAATTATCAGGTATTCACAAAAGTCTCATGAAAAACAATAACTGTCAGTCAGTGCAGCGCTGCCAGCACAAGCTCACTGATTTCAGCACACTTGTGAAAACTCTAGTTTTGTTCAATAAATTTAACTGAAGTACTCACAAATCTTTTTAGTTTTCAAACGAAAGTGTGAATGATGATCGAATTTAGCTGAGGAATATTTTTTTTTATGTCGTCTTTCATTTGAATAACTAAATGAATACTAGGTCTGACTATTTAAGTGACTATATTCTAATTATAAAACTAAGTATTAAAATATTTATGCTGTTAAATCTACCTCAGGACATTGAAGATACCGACACACCAGCAAGTGACATTTCACCAGAGGTTTTCCAGCTGGCTAATATGGAAGTTTTAAAGAATGCTCCGTGCATATAGTCCATTGACGCGTTTCATCATCAGTGTGCAATCAATGCGTGTAAGTTTGCTCTCTAGCAGTTAATAAACAAGTCTTGCAGAAGAACACAGTAGCCGGAGCTACTTCTCTCTGTTAATGTCTATGGCGAGTCACGCAGGCACTGTGCTCCTCCACAGCGCAGCCGACCCCGGTCTTAAATAGTCCGAATATAAACACTTATTATAGGCGTACCGTAGTGATTCAGGATAAGACAAAAACACGGTTTGGAAAATGGATTCATGATGTACTCGTTCATTATATAAATTCTGTTAATTTTGAACATAAAATGTTAAGGACTGCAGCAGTTACGGATAAAAACGGCGATCTGTTGCACACGCGCAAATTTAACTGCGTGCATGACCATGCACTCGCACAAATGCGACCACATCAAATTCTAACTCGCACATTGTCAAAAAATATGGTCACAATCTGGAACCCTGGTGGGGATTCACACCTGAGAAGACAATGACCTGCATAATGAGCCTTTTATTCAGGTGTGTCACCAGTGTTGTGTGTAACGCGTTACAAAGTTACTTTTTCGGTAAAAAGTAGTGTAATCCGCTACCAGTGAAAATTTGGTAACGAAACGTATTTACTTTTACAATTTGCCTCGACGTTAGTGATGGGATTTATGGCTCTTTGAGGGGATCCGGATCTTGGCGATCCGTTCCTTTCAAAGAGCCGTTCAAAAGAACGGCTCTTTTGACTATTTTTAAATATTTAGTCAGTTTTAAGTAGTTGTGACGTTCGCGAACGAACCGATTCTTTTGAACGGCTCATAAACATGAACGATGGGAGCCGAGTCGTTCTTTCTGTCGTTCTTTTTTTCCTATGCGTGTTTCACACAGATGCACACAAAGGCTGCGTTTACACTTGGCATTAACATGCGATCACCATGATCTGATCAAGCAGATCGGATCATTAGCCAATCAGGACACCATGTGTTTACATTTGTTCATATTAAGTAGCCTGTTCCTGGATAACCGATCGGATTTCTGTTTCCTGCATAATTAGGGGCCAAGCACTGAAGGTGCGGGCACCTATTGTATCTCTTCCGGTTCTTCTTCTTCTTCTTTTTTTTTCTTCCGACTGGGCGTCTATGGCAGCCTATAGAACCGTTTGCGGGAAACTTATGAAAATTGGCACAGTGATAGAGGACAGCCTGAACTACCACCATAGCAAATTTGGAGTCTCCAACTCATTCCTCTAGCGCCACCAGCTGTCCAAAGTTTCACTCATGTTTATGCCAATAACTTTTGAACCACAAGGGCTAGAAACAAAATTCTTTTTTCCTCCGATTCCTGAGCTCACGACGATTCGACTGCATCATATGACGTCATTTTCCGTCATAATAGTTTTCCCGCCATTTTGAATTTTCCGAAAAACCTACTTTTTCGAACTCCTCCTAGGGCGTTGCTCCGAATTTCACAAAAATTTAACCAGATCACATCGTGACGACAAAAAGTTATGGAAATCCAAGTTGAATCGAATAACTGTTCTCGAATACCGCGAAAATAAATTGTACGTAGAGCTTGCGAAAACAGATTCAAGGCTGTATCTCCACAACGCTTTGTCGGATTCAGACCAAATTTGGTACATGTCGTCACAAGCATGACCTGAGGCTACATGCTGTGTTTCGGCACAGCGCCACCTACTGGTCCGGAGATATGACAATTTGCTTATTTTACTTATAACTTCTGAACGGTTTGTCCAAAAATCATAAAAGTGGTCTCGATAGATTCAGGGCGTCATACTGAGTTGACTGATATACAATTTTCCCATATCGGCCATTTTGAATGATGTGCTAAAATGCTGTATTTTATGAACGCATGAACGTATCGTTACGAAACTCAGTATGGGTCATCAGTACAAGGCCCTAAAGGTTTTCAAAAGATTATGAGACAGCGCCACCTTTTGGTCAAAAGTTATAATGAAATTTACAAAAATGCTAATAACTTTTGAATAAATTTGCCTATAGTAATGACACTGATCTCAATAGATTCCTTGGGTTATGCTGAAAACATAGATACCAATTTTGCCATAGTCAGTCAAACTTCCTGTCCGCCATCTTTATTTTCTTTTAAAACCTACTTTTTCGAACTCCTCCTAGACCGAAGGTCCGATTTTCACCAAAATCGGATCGTGTCATCTCCAGACCGTGCCGAGTAAAAGTTATGGATTTCGTGGCGATAGACGAAACCGTTTTCATATACCGCAGCGGCAAAGTTGAGGCATGATGCCAAAATGACTATTCAGGCTTTATATCTGCAATGCCTTGACATATTGACACCAAACTTTGTATGTGTCATTGTCACTTCACTCTGACCACATCACATCAGTTTCGTAACTGCGCCACCTATTGGTCGAAAGTGATAATCATATTTTTAGTAAATGTATGTGATTTTTCAACTATTTTGCCAAATTCATCTTTAAATGTCTTCAATTGCTCTTTGCTGCAGTTGGTCTCACACTCCCAGCCACTTTGGCATGTCTTGTCATCTTGCTTGCGCTTGGCCCCCGGTGATTGCTGCTTGCAGCTATATTATTTAAATTAGGTCTGTAGCACGGACACCAATAGAGTAAAGATTATACAAATTAAGCAATGTCCCAATTGCTTTCACTCACTCACTTTACTTTCCTGTGCAATCTCCATCCTTAAATCAAAATACGTTTTTTGAATGAAGGAATATTTCCATAGTTGATCATACAAAAATAACCATATAAGTCACATCATCGGGTGATGTCCTATTTGCAAAGGTTACAGTAGTAATAGTAGTAATAGTGGACTGTATGTAGACATTTCCATTTTATTTATTCTAATTTTATCTACAGTATATATTTAAAACTTAAATATTTTTTTGTTTTTTATCAACATGTTCTTGTGTGGATGTGTTTGTAGTAAAAGCTGTTTTGCACAGAAATTCATTGCAGCCGGCTTTGTTTTTGAGGTTTTTTATTTGTGAGTAGGTATTGTATGAATAACATAAGTCAACATAGCTTTACACATACACACACTTTGTACTAAAGGTAAATCCAAAATAGTGATGTCACTTTCTAAGCAGAGGGATGTTGTGCAACCCTATGGAATATAGTCCACACATGACAAATGAGGTAATAATCAATATTTCAGAATAATTCAAACTCAGATATTGGTGTGTGATATCTGAGTTTTAATTATTTGACTACAAATCTCACCTCATCATTCCTCCCAGTGATTATTTCCAGGATAAACTGAGATGCCGCCAAGCTGGCTTCTTATTCAAACGCAAATGATCTGAGGCAATACATGCAAACCGGCCACATCAGCTCGATAAAACACATCAAGTTTAATCAGATGAATGTACTATGTGTCACCTTGCGAGGCTGTGATGAATAATCCTCGGAAACTTACCTCAGAAGTGCTGGTTTCACTTCGAGGAGCAATGGATCCAGTTGAGGATTAGTAGTACGTTTTTTTTCTTCTTATATGCTTCGTTGTAATCGCGATATGGAATAGTCTGTAAACCACAAAAAGACTGTTTAAATATGAATCACGTTTCTGTGTGTGAATGAACGGCATATATGCGAGCTGTTGCTACTTGTGGCTAGTTTTGGATAGACTATTAAGTTTTTACTGTAAAATAGACATCAAATAAGCTTTTGTTAGCCAGTTTCTGCTCATATGTTAAATATATAGAATGTTTTGTCAAAAATAAACTCATAAACTATAGATGTTATAGTGTTTGTTCCAATGTAACGTTAGGCTATATCAAACTAATGAATCCTTAACTTTGAAATATGTATGATACTTTAAAAAAAGAAAGATTACACTTGAAATATTGTTAAAATTGTAATTGTTGTTGATTTACATGTGAACACTTTTGAATAGAATAGCAAAAAATATATTTACAAGGTAGATGAAAATAATCTTTAGGGTAAGTGTACCTATTAAGCCCATGTACCCTTTAAGCCCACTTTCAACTTTGAAGTCTAATATAAAAAAGAGAAAATCATATTTTTTGCTGCTCCTTATTTTAACCAATCCAGTGATTTGTAACTTACCTGACATTTTTTATTGCATGTTAAACACATTTGGCAATGTTAAGTTAGCCCCACTCATGTGCATGCGGTCTCAGGGGACCTCAAACAAAGACGCCCAAAAACTTTGGTGTTTCTGGACCCTTCAGAAATCAACACATTTCTGCAATTTTCAGCCATTCTTTTGGTAACTACATTGATATAATGTCAAATAAGAGATAAATGTATTGTTTTTTGTGTATGAACAAATAATAATTCATAATTTTATATAATTTTCCTTTAAATGGAAAGATGAATTTTATTAGTTTGCGCTCAAAGCTAATCTCAAGGTCAAACCATTAGCCTTACTGGAAGATAGACTGCTGAAGAATTAAGCATGTGAATTACAAACACTAAATATTTTGTGATTTATTTTACATTAATATACAAATAAATACATTATAAATTGTTTTGTTGGGAAGATTATTTTCATAAATTAACTTTTTTAAAGATGGGCTTAAATGGTACAGCGCCATAAAACGCATGCAAACTTGAGTCGACACAAGCTAACCTTGAATGGAAAAAACATAACATTTCTCAATGTGGGCACAATGGAAATTACTATGATGCTTTGTCCATAGTATATTTAAGCTCCTTGCTTGTCTGTGTAAACATATATTATATTTTTTAAAGGAAAACGGTCTTTTTTTCACCTTTACTGACTGTGGAACCATTTAAGCCCACCTTATGTGTTTCAATGAGGAATCCCTCAAATTACAAAGTTTAATCAACTTTGTGAGAGAAATTGTTTAATGGCCTATTAATTGGATACTTCATGTGGAATTTTGACTTCATGTGGAACCAAGCCGACTCAAGGCTCCATACTTAGGACATGGGAGGACCACTAGTGGACCCCCCTAACCCCTGAGTCTGGAATCCCAACTTGGCTTCCCTTCCCAGGATACACTCGGTCAAAGTTCCAGCTTTGACCAGGCATAACTCCAGAATCAAGCCCAACTTAAGGCTCCATACCCACTAGAATGCCCCCTGAAAGCCAAGAGTATGGATCCGCAACTCGGCTTGGCTTCTGAGATGCTCCAGAGTCAAGCCGACTGAAGGCTCCAGACCACCGGCCTGGACCCCCAGCCACTAGCACCTACTGTACCAATCACACCCAGAGCTCTAATCAAACATTAGCTAAATTACTTTTTTTAATGCTTCCCTGTCACTGAATAAATATATCAATGTTTTACTTATTTAAAAATAATTAAAAAAATTATATTGTATAAATAAATCATGATGTGGGCTTATTTGGAACACATGCGGGCTTAAATGGTGCCAAAGTACCAATTAAGCCCATGCAGACTTCTGACTTTATTCATAAAATATCTTAATTTTTATATTCTAAAATGTACATCAACTAATAAATACATTTTCAAATGTGAGATTAATCTTGCATTTTAACAAATAATTTTTCTTATAAACCATGTCAATATCTATGAAAAAAACCTAGACTTAGATTTTGGTGGGCTTAATGGGTACGCTTACCCTATAGGTCAATATAAGCCTTCTCATTAAATATGTATTATTGTTTTTTATTAGTAACACATTTGGGCAGAGGATGTATTCCAAAACTTTCTGAAAAATACAGTATGAGAATTAACTGCACAGTTACTAGAAATGTTTACCTTGGATATTATACAATTTGCATGTATAAAAAAAATAGTGAAAAAAAAATCCAGGTTTCCAAGTAGGGCTGAACGATATTCGATTTTAACATCGACATCGCGATGTGCGAGTGAGCGATAGTCACATCGCCGGAACATGCGATGTGAAGAAGGGTAGTAGCACAGTAGTATGGGATCAAATTCCCGCCAAATATATAGCGGTCACGTATAAAAAAAATAATAAGCGTGAATAAAAAAAATGTAAAAACACATGTAAAAATATATTGCATAAACTGAAAAAAAAAATCAAAATATAATGAGCATGAATCAAGAAATAACAAGCATGAATAAAAACTTTAAACACATTAAAAGTTATTTTGCACAAAACTTAAACTTATGGTCATGCTTTCTTAAAAAGTATGTTTTCCTTGGTTTTATTACTGTGTACTTTGTGCTTTCTTGCATTTTCTGCTCATATTTTACTCTTTTGTACGCTTGTGCTGTTTTTCTCTTCGCTCTTCTTTCTATGTTCTGCGCTTGCTTTCCCAAATGTTGCAGTTCGAGTTTCATGTAAATTAGGGCGGGGCTTAAGCGTCACCATTGGTCCACTAGTTCTAGATTGACAGCTACTACTCTAGCCAATCAATCGAAGAGGGGAGTTGACGTCACACCAATGCGACTCGTGGCTACTGATGCTTACTTGTTATAGGCTACAGGAGAAGACGACCAGCATCAACTCAGTTGGCAAAATAATTTTTCTGTGGCAGGACTAGAGGTCGACCGATATGAGTTTTTTCAGGCCGATGCCGATGCCGATTTTTAAAAATCCGGGTCGGCCGATGGCCGATAAATGCTGCCGATTTATTTTGGCCGATATTTGGCCGATATGTGCTTGTTTTTAACCTCTATTTGAAAGATATAATTTAAGTACACAAATAATTACTAAGACAAAATTTCTCAACAAAAACATTTATTGAACACCCCATTCTGAACTTGTACACTAAATTAAAAATGTATAATGTAAAAACATTGTATAAATAATGTGTAACAAATATATTAAATAAACGAAACAGGTAAGAAGAAAATAAGCTGTCAAATAAACTTTTCAATGAAAAAAATGAATTTTAGTGCACTTAGCAGCATTTATCACACTTCTGTTATATTGCATTTGGCCTTCCCTGGTGTTGGCTGGGTGAAGCGCTGCCATAAGGGGGTGGTTTTCTTTTCAGCCATCATGTAATGACTAAAAAAGGGGAAAAATAAAAGGTTATGTTAATATTTTTTGTATAGTATCTTGACATCATCTTCAAGTCATTTTATAGATAGGTATAGATATAAATCTAAAAAATGTTTCATAATTCAGCTAATAATTTAGTGCATTGTAAGTAATACAAGACTAAAAACATTTCTATCCTCTTCCCAAGAACTGTCCTGAAACATGTATTTATGGTTTGTTTGTTTTGTTTGATGGACAAAGCTAAATGGACATAACCTAAATATCGCAAAGAAAGGGGGAGAAAAAAACTTTAGGCCATATGGTCAAAATTGAATGATTTAATAATATAGTAGTAGCAATAACGTACTAGTAAATTGTACATGTTTCCACTGTTCGATCGCGTCCGCGCCTCACACACACACACACACACACACACACACACACACAAATAGTAAACACTCTGCGACTTCTCTCTTACGCTCCCGCGCCCCTCTCTCTCTCTCTCTCTCTCTCTCTCTCACACACACAAATATAAGTAAACAACACTCTTTGACTTCGCGTTCGCTCCCGCGCCTCTCCCTCACACACACACACCATTTTCCAGCATTGCAATCTTTACATTGCATAACGGTATGCTAAAGTTAGCTGCTGACTAGCGTCACATGCAGCGAAGCGGTGTTTTCTGTTATTCTAACGTCCGTTTTCAGAGCATCCAAGAGAAACAAATGCATAACAGTAGCGCCGAAATGACGCACAGAAATACGTGTTGATATTCGGTCCGGTAGATAACGGTCGTTAAGGCACCAGTGCCGCGACGACGCTAGCAAAGCCAAGCCAGTCCTTCACTAGCTTATAGTGCGTTGGTCTCTTTTTTATTACTTGTTATTTATCTGCATTGAGTGACAACCTTCTCAAATATAAGACACAAACAGAAAAAATAAGTCTCAAATTGACTGTCTGTAATTGCAAAATGCTTACTTATTGTGACATGATAGCAACCCTTCTGCTGTGATAATGCACCTCAACTACGCTATCAATATCCAAAGTAGCCGAACGTCATGTCGCCTATTCATGTTTTTTTTCTCGAAGTCGGCAGTAACATATCAAAAGTTTTTAATTAAATATAAAGGAGTTATAAGAATGGAATCCTTACCGTTTTCCTTATGCACTGGAAGCTGAAGGTCTGCGGTCTGCTCACTCTGCTGGAAAATGACTCTAGGGGCAGCGCGTCGTACACGTGTGCGCCTGCCTAATAATCGGCTTGATATAGGTGGATATTGGCCGATGGCCGATATGTTAAAAATGCAAAAAATCGGCCGATTAATCATCCGACCGATTAATCGGTCGACCTCTAGGCAGGACACCTTTAAACTGCATGTGTGCCTGCAACTCAACCTGTTTGCCGGTATATACGTATACCTGGCAATATGGTATCGTTAACTTCATCATCCTAACGACGACCTGTTACAGTTATGCCTGTCTGATGATCCATCATTCACCTCTAATGCACTGGACTGGCACCGCGAGCGTCGATCTTTTCCGAGCAGTAACTTGCCACCATCTACTGGCCGTTTTACTTTCATATTTAATCAATAACAAGGATGGGTAATGTCAGTCCTGGGTGCAGAGTTTAGCTCCTCCAACCCTAATCAAACACACCTGAACCAGCTAATCATCGTCTGTAGGATATTTAAGACAGGTGAGGTTTTTAATCGGAGTTGACGCTAAACTCTGCAGGACAGCGGCACTCTAGAAACAACGTTACCTATCGCTGATGGAGATGTTGCTGTATTCAAATTTTAAAGGTGGGGTATGTGATTTGCAAAACGGCCGGTAGATTTTGAAAATACACAACTTAAATGGTCCTACCTTCTTTCCTTTGACTCCACCCATTCAAAGAACATGGACCAATCAATGGTACGACCGATTGATTGACGCACTTACTGTCCAATGATTCTAGGTGGTCTTGGAAATGATTGGCTGGTGTTTTTTGAGTCCTGCCTGCTCCACAGATGATTAAATTGCTTAATTTTTATTTCAGTGCTTCTAACTCAGTGGCTGTAAGTGGGTTAGGAATAGGATTTTAAGTGATTTTGAAAAAAATGGCCAAAAAAGAGAATTACATACCCCACCTTTAAGCTATATTTAAAACATTAATCCTAAAGTAATATGCAATTATGTAGTAGTAAACACAATACGTTTGTAATAAATCACTGTATTAAATTCAACTGGTTTCTGTATATCTTCTCTGTAACACAATCATTTTCAATATTCTGGTCAAATTTGGCGAGGTTAATAAAAAAAGGTAATGCGTAGCAGTGACAGGTCAAAGTCCTAAAGTCTTCAGACAATGGTTTGTCCCGTTTTAGTTTTTGCAACGAATTGTAATGTTTCATAACTGCAGGATGTTTTACTTACAGCAGCCTTGACATCATGAGCCAAGTAATATGTTTAACACCAATTACAAGTGTGCACATTAACATTCTCATGTATCTCAAAAAAGATTAATTTTATTATTTATGTCCAGAGTCCAGAGTAGCTTTAGCCGTCTTCCCCTGGAAGCAGTGCTTTGTTGTTATATTTACTCAGAATGAAGTGCATCACGGGCTCGCACCACCCACTGAAGTGTGCGGTGACTTAATCACGCTGGTATGCCAAGCGGAAAATAATTAATTTAATAAATGCACATAACGAAGCACAAATAAGCAAATTGAACAGTATATAAAAGTATTAGAAAAATAACATTTAGTATATTATAATGGAATTGAAGAAATTGTACAAATATAAACAGCTTGTACTCCTACATAAGCATCAGTAGCCACGAGTCGCATTGGTGTGACGTCAACTCCCCTCTTCGATTGATTGGCTAGAGGAGTAGCCAGGCCCGGGGTGGGGTAATCGGGAGAATCGGGAGAAATCCCGGTGGGCCGCTTCACTTTTGGGCCGGTCAATAACTTTTTTTTTTTTTTACATTTGTCACGTTAGTTCCGCATTCGGACACCGCAGCGCGCAGCCTCTGCATGGGTTGTTCCATGTGAGGCCAGTTCTCCCCTCCCCTCCCATATAGTTGGTTGGGTCCATAGCGCGTCTTTTCCAAAACGTTTTCTCAGATACCGATAGCTGGGCCGCCCTACCGTAACGGTACGCGACAGGGAGGATGGATGGGAGGAAGAGGCCAGGAGGGGCTGAAAAAGCCAGGGTTGAAAAAAAGAAAGGCATTGGAGGAGGCTGCTGCCAAATGTGCCAAGCTTACAGATTTATTTTCAAGAGGACAAAAGTCGCAAGCAGGTAAAGAGAGATAGGCCCTAGTAATGATTAGCAATTACGCTGCAACGTGATTATTCGGCTAATACCGTTGTATCGTTGTCAACCTATTCACAAGCAAAATATAAAATTTAATAAAAAATATTAGCCTTTTTGCAGGGGCGTCATGCAAGCCAAAATTCTGGGGGGGGGGGGCACAATCTGAGACGTTGCAATTGTTTTCTAACGGGTGATATGGATCATGTTAGGAGGGGTCAGGGGGTTTCTCCCCCTGAACATTTTTTAAATTCTGGCTGCTAAACATACCATTTCAATGCAGTTTGGGAGGGACAGAAATACCTTTAACGGAGCTAGCAGCAACCCTCCATTGCAGCAACGTTACACTGACCACAACTTAAGTTAATGCTCTGAATTCGCAGCTAATATCAAATCCATAACTTTTTGATCAAGTAAAAATTTCCAGGTCAACCACAAATAATCCCACTACCTTTTAATATCATCCGATAACTAATTCAATGCCGATTTGTTGCTTTGCCCACTTACCACTTCATTGCCAGCTCAACGTGCGAGAGTGAGTTGCTTGAACACAGAGATGCGCGGTTGGCGGTTACAGCCGCGGATCGGGCGGATGACGTGACGAAAAATAATATTTTAATTAAATTCGGGCGGGGTGGCGGCCGGTTGAACCAATCAAATAAAAAATATATGTATACATTTGTTAAATATTGTTATCTGACTATAACCTACATCCAAAAAAAGAAAATAAGGAATGATATTACATGCGCTTCATGAATCATGAGGCGCGTGGTCTCTTGCTCTCTCTCCCTCTCTGCCGTGCACGCGCTACGCGGTTTGGAGCACATCTTTGTCTCGCGGCGCGCTCGCTCTAGATTCCGGGAGATTTTAACTAATTTGCGGCCATCAGTGAGCCGCTATCAATATGCGGGAGACTCCCGGAACTTCCGGGAGACTTGGGATGTCTACATTTCTATACTGAAATAATATCGGCATTATAATTATTGATTTTTCATTAGGCTATTTTTTTGGTGCCCCCTCAGCTCGCCCTACGCACAGCGCGTGGTGGGAGCGGGTGGCGCTGTCTTATAGTCGTCACCCTGACATGACAGTGCGTAGAGTTTGCCTATAATGTAAATGACTTGTTATTTTATTCGAGCTTTCTATCTATTTGCTAAAAAATAAAGTGAAATAGGCATTCATTAGTAGTAGGCTAAATAGCACCATGTTGAAATGATGTGCCAAAATGTGTTTTCTATCAGGCTAACTTACATTGAAAATATTGTACAGTAGCCTATCAGATAAGGTCAGGTTTGCCGAAGTGCGTTTAATTTAGGCAATTTATTTATTTTTGTCCCTGTGCGCCGATCGGAGACGGAGTTCACTGCTGACATTCTGAGGTAACGTTAACTCGCGGCTGTCATCAGCAGCGCCGTCCATCGCCCAATCAGCGGATGGCGGGCGGGTGCGGTTTTGAAAATTGGTCAGAAATGTTGGTGCGGATGGATGATGAGTTTTGTGATGCTGTTGCGGATGAAATAATAGCTCTGGTATATTATGGAGCATAATAGGAATAAAGTTGTGACAAAAAAAATTATCAGGGAGGAAAAATCTGAGGGGGCACGTATGGGCATGACGCCACTGCCTTTTTGTATCACTCAATACATGTCATGGCGATTCATAGACTTTGCAAATATTATGCAATTTAATATTGATAACAAAACGCATGCTTGATCTGTGTATGCAGTAAAATGACCGCTTAATTATTTGTTGTTGCTTCTGAGCAGCAGAACTGTAAACATTAGTTCAATATGCCTCTTTGTGGAAGAGTGGGATACATTTCAAATGCTTTCTTTCTTTCTTTCTTTCTTTCTTTCTTTCTTTCTGCTTTTGTTAATTTATCAACCTATTCTTCTGGAATAGTGGAATATTTTTTGTTAACTTCTTCTGTGAATTATTATTTAACCTTTACATTTTTTGTTGAACCATGGTATTAATACAAACTACACAATTAGTAAGAGCTGAACTGTTGCTTCATTTATCCAATTTGGAAAAAAATAAATGTAATTTGGAATTCCGCAATGGAAAAAAGTGGGCCGGTCTTGGGCCTGAATCTCCCGGGCTGAAAAGTGGCCCCACCTCTGGCCCTGGGAGTAGCTGTCAATCTAGAACTAGTGGACCAATGGTGACGCTTAAGCCCTAATTTACATGAAACTCGAACTGCAACATTTGGGAAAGCAAGCGCAGAACATAGAAAGAAGAGCGAAGAGAAAAACAGCACAAGCGTACAAAAGAGTAAAATATGAGCAGAAAATGCAAGAAAGCACAAAGTACACAGTATAAAACCAAGGAAAACATACTTTTTAAGAAAGCATGACGTATTGTGCAAAATAACTTTTAATGTGTTTAAAGTTTTTATTCATGCTTGTTATTTCTTGATTCACGCTTATTATATTTTGATCCGTGACCACGTTGTTTGCTATTCTGGATCATTTTGCATTTTTTTTTCAGTTTATGCAATATATTTTTACATGTGTTTTTACATTTTTTATTCACGCTTATTATTTTTTTTATACGTGACCGTAGGGGTGTGACGGTTAGTATATAACCGTGAGACCGACGGTTATAGTTAAACACCGTCATTAGAACTCTATAACCGCCAAAACCGTGTTATTAAAATATTTTTTACAAACATAAAAAAAAAACTTTTTTTTTTAAAATTTTTTAGATAGGATCATAATATGCGCCATACAATACATCGGGAGACATGGTTTTTACCACTTAATGAAGTTTTGTTTTGTAAATCGACAGAAATGATTTTTACCACTTCATATAAGTTTTACTTTGTAAGCCTTTCCTTAAAGCGAATTTCGTTTTGTACAAATTGTACCTTAATTTTAATAAATGTTTCATCAACCAATTGCATGTATTTAATAATATAGCAGACAATATAATAACCGTGACATGGAGGCGCCGGGCCGGCGCGCCGCGTTCACTTGCATTGCATTGTGAACTAGAGCGCATCTCATCGTAAATTAATGAAACTATGCCTATACCTCATGCATTAGCATTAAATATCTTTGCTACATCCTTTCTAGACGGGTGCGGCTTTGAGAAATCTTGGAGATCTCCCTAATAAACGGAGGTCTGAAATATCTGCCCCTTTACCGATCAGAGCGCGCGCTGACACGGAGTTAACCCGCTATCTCCAAGAAGAACCAATTGACTCTACGGCTAATCCACTAGCATGGTGGGGAGACACACGCTATCCGCTCTTAGCAAAATTGGCACGTAAATACGTATTTGTGCTACAAGCACAGCATCAGAGCGAGTTTTTAGCACTGCGGGTAAGATAGCTACCCCAGTCAGATCGTCACTAAAACCGAGTAAAGTGAACATGTTGGTGTTCCTGTCACGGAACTTTGAAGTCGAAAAAGATTATGAATTTAAAATGTCATTGCACTTTTTTTGTTTCCTGTATTTAGTTAGTTTAATTAAGGTATTATCACAACAATCGTTGTTCGACTTTTTTTTTCTTTGATAAAGGTAACGTTATGTAGATTTTATCATTTGTAATTTAGGCCTACTCATTCATTTTTATGCAGCTCTTATATAATTTAAGCAGCCTACGTTTTTTTAAAAGGATTTGTTTAGTGTGTGTGATTTATTTAAAACAAAGCATGTTCATTGCTTTTTTTTTGGATTTAAAAAAAAACCGACGGTTATGTTACGAACCGTCACATTTGACTCACATCATAACCGTCATCACCAATTCTGAAACCGGCACACCACTACGTGACCGCTATTTGGCGGGAATTTGATCCCATACAGTAGCACCAGCGGGAGATATTACGCGCTTCATGAGGCACGCGCGCCGCGGTCTCTTGCTCTCTCTCCCTCTCTGACGTGCACGCGCTGCACGGTTTGGAGCACAGTCTCTGTCTCGCGGGCGCGCTCGCTCTAGATTCCGGAGATTTTAACTAATTTGCGGGCATCAGTGAGCCGCTATCAATATGCGGGAGACTCCCGGAACTTCCGGGAGACTTGGGATGTCTGTATTGTTAGGGGGGTAACAGTTATAAGACCCGAGACCAGATATGAAGAAAGAAGACCAGGAGTCGTGAGGTTCAATCAAAAAGATACAAATTTACTGAAGAATAGTTTGCAGTTTCATCGGTAGAGCGAGCGTCAAAGTCTCACGAGGAGGTCGCAAGCCAACCCTACCTTACACAAAATCATACATCAATTATACCATTTTGCAAGGGCAAGCATCGCATCATCATACATCTGATTGGCTAAGAGAATATAGAACCATAAACAATTTCACACATGTGAGCAGATAAAAGGTGCCTATCGCCATTAGTTAGGATAGCTGTCGCCAATCCTTAGATTTAGGTCAGCGTTAACCTCGCAGGTTAGAGGAGAGCGTCGATGAGGCTGAGCGTTGGGTCCCAAATGCCTACGTAGAAAGTCAAACACACACACACACATAACTGTCACAGCTGGTAGGAAGGATGATGGAGTTTACGTCGATTTAATACTTTCTTTAATGAAGTAAACTTAGGAAACATAGGAACAGGAGAGACAGCATGTAAACACAAACAATACCGGACACTGAACAGATCACAGACAGGAACTCAAATACACAGTGAAGATGAACACAAATGACAGGCAGCTGTGAGGAAGTGATCAGTGTCCATGGTAACAGATAGGTGGCGGGAAACAGACAAGGAAACACAGGTGAAGACAGATGATGAGGACGATGAACGGGTGGATAATTGAGGGAGTGAGTTCAGGTGTGGAGACACAAGGGATTCTGGGAAGTGTAGTGCAGACAAGGCAGACAGGTGGAGACGAAGACTGTGACATAACGCCCCCCTTCAGCAAGGCGCGACCTCGCGCCGTAGAACAACAAAGGGGTGGGGGGGTGGGCGCCCTGGAGGCTGATGACGGGGTGGCCGATCTGGAGCAGGAAGCCTCCAGGGCGGAGCAGGACGTGCAGGCGGCCAGGGCGGAGCAGGACGTGCAGGCGGCCAGGGCGGAGCAGGACGTGCAGGCGGCCAGGGCGGAGCAGGACGTGCAGGCGGCCAGGGCGGAGCAGGACGTGCAGGCGGCCAGGGCGGAGCAGGACGTGCAGGCGGCCATGGCGGGTGTGGACCCTTCGGGCGGCCATGGCGGTTGTGGACCCTTCGGGCGGCCATGGCGGTGTGGACCCTTCGGGCGGCCATGGCGGTGTGGACCCTTCGGGCGGCCATGGCGGTGTGGACCCTTCGGGCGGGCCATGGCGGTGTGGACCCTTCGGGCGGCCATGGCGGTGTGGACCCTTCGGGCGGCCATGGGAACCGTGTCGGAAGGGCCTCCACGATCCCCTCAGAGGACTTATTGCCCCCCCCCAAAATTTTCTTGGGGAGGTCAGCACTGGAAAGGACCAGCGGCAAAGACGGGTCTGGACTGGACGGGACCAGCGGCGAAGAGGGCTCTGAGCTGACCGGGGCCAGCGGCGAAGGCGGTCCTGGGCTGGATGGGACCAGCGGCGAAGGCGGGTCCTGGGCTGGATGGGACCAGCGGCGAAGGTGGCTCTGGGCTGGACGGGACCAGCGGCGAAGGCTCTGGGCTGGACGGGACCAGCGGCGAAGGCTCCTGGGCTGGACGGGACCAGCGGCGAAGGCTCTGGGCTGGACGGGACCAGCGGTGCAGGAAGCTCTGGGCTGGACGGGACCAGCGGTGCAGGAAGCTCTGGGCTGGACGGTGGATGGGAAGTGGGACTGGCGGTATCCTCAACGGTGAACGCAGATCCGCAGGACGCCAGCACCCACTCCACATATGCTGAGAAGCTCCCTCGAGGAACCTCCCCAGACAACTGTGCACATGTGGCAGCGTTGAGTCCAACTTTTAGGAATGTGCACAGGCAGTCGTCCGGAAGGTGGTCAGATGAGCAAGACCCAAGAATTCTTCCAGGTGTTCCTCGAGGGAGCGTTCTCCCTGCTCAAGGCACATGAGTCTCACCGCTGGGAGGTCCATGGTGCAAGCAGGGGTAAATACGGAAAAAAAAAACACTGAACCCGAAAACGGGAAAAAAAGAAGAAAATATACCAAAGCGTTCTTCTGTTTACGGTCCGGTATTCTGTCACAGCTGGTAGGAAGGATGATGGAGTTTACGTCGATTTAATACTTTCTTTAATGAAGTAAACTTAGGAAACATAGGAACAGGAGAGACAGCATGTAAACACAAACAATACCGGACACTGAACAGATCACAGACAGGAACTCAAATACACAGTGAAGATGAACACAAATGACAGGCAGCTGTGAGGAAGTGATCAGTGTCCATGGTAACAGATAGGTGGCGGGAAACAGACAAGGAAACACAGGTGAAGACAGATGATGAGGACGATGAACGGGTGGATAATTGAGGGAGTGAGTTCAGGTGTGGAGACACAAGGGATTCTGGGAAGTGTAGTGCAGACAAGGCAGACAGGTGGAGACGAAGACTGTGACAATAACACCACCAAATAACATCGCCAAGGCCGAAGAGTGCTTGAGCTTCGTATTATCACTTAGCCAAAACATAGCTCCTCAGGAAGAAAGGGAGAGAAATTGCTCTCAAGAGAAAAATATAATTTCACAAGCACAAAAGAATATAGAAATGATTATGTGATAATGCATATATTTGATTATTGATTTGTATAAAAGTAATGTAAGCATTCAAAAGGATATAGAATTAAATATATATATAAATGACTGAAGAGACAAGGGATTTTGACCAACCCTTCAGTATCTATAATAATATCGGCATTAGAATTATTGATTTTTCATTAGGCTATTTTTTTGGTGCCCCCTCAGCTCTTGATGCGCGTGGTAGGAGCGGCGACGCTGACAGACGGTAAAGCTGCTGTTTAAATGTGTTCGGCTTTTCTGTTTTACAGAAACATGTTCTCTAATCTGTTTAGAAGATTTAATACAAAATATATTAAAGTTTTATATCATTTTGTTTATTTCATATGATTATGATGACCAACACCAACACTGTTTTACTTTGGGACTTTGGCTAAGAAAAGTTGAATTAAAAGATTGTGAACCAAAATGCTTAAGTTGTTTTATAAAAAATATATTATATATAAAAATATAACTTATATAAAAATATATAAGTTATATTGTTGTAAACCAATCAGGGGGTTGGTGTTAAAGCTGCTGTTTTATTTAAAAATGTGTTCTGCTTTTGTGTTTACAGAAATGTTCTATTTTTGGAATAAAATATTAAGTGACCTTTTTTGTCACTTGTAATGAAGCTTGCTTATTAGTGAAATTATTAATATCATGGAATGGTAATTATTGTCTTTATCCTGGAGTTATGGGTCAATATCGCAATATATATCGTTGGGGAAAAAAATATCGCAATTTTTTTTTTTTCCAATATCGTGCAGCCCTATTTCCAAGTATGACTATATACTAAAAATCTGCTTTTGACTTTCATTTATATTTGGATTATATATATATATATATATATAATATATGTATCCTCACATTCTTTCTTGTGTGACACACCTGAATGAAAGGCTCATTATGCAAGCTCATGCGGGGTCATTTTGCGGGCCATTGTCTACTCAGGTGTGAACCACTTACTATACATGATGGTGTTGGATCAGTCACGCCCCCTGCGCATATTGCCTTCCCAAACAAAAAGTGTTTTACAAAATGTAAATCAATGTATTGTTTTATGTGAATGATTAGGCAGGATGATTTTCAGATCATTTTGAAGGAAAAACTCTAGGCGACAACATCCATTACTCAAAGTATTGTTAACACATATTTAGTATGTGTTTTGTGGCGTTATTTCAGACACTTTAATTTTTTGTTTTTGAATAACCATGCATAAACATTATTCTCTCAAAAATACAAACATGTACATGCATGTTGCTCACATATTATGGTAGCCCTGTTTGTGATAAACAGAGTGTAAATACACCTTTGCCATTATGTTTATAAGCAACTGAAAAAAGCACAAATGTCAGGGCATGTCAGAACATCTTAAGGACCCCAAAAACACCTTGGTCCCCAGAGGGTTAAGTGAGATTCACAACTCTCTGGAAATTCCTTTTGGGGTCGTAAAAATTGTTATCAGTCTTAATGTTTCCTGTAACAGGACACCAGGTACTGCCAGTGGGTAAGCTTCATTTGTTATGTTAGTTTTGGGGGGAGTTTCATAGACTTTTGTTGGGAGAGTGAGTTTGCTGGATTATTCATTAAATATGATTAATAGTTAGTGCGCGTCTGATTGGTCCAGACGCTACAGCTGTGAACCGCTCCTGTCGTTCGCCTGGCAAATCCGCCGTTATAATAGCAATCCGCCATGGAACAAGCTTGTCTGCTTTTAAAGGGAATATGAGATGACACTCTGATTGGTTTATTTCATGTTACGCCCAAACCACACCAATGAATAATGAAGCTACTTCAGACCAACACATTTTAGATTTGCGTCGGGCGCAAGAGTAATTTAGAGATCTGCCCACAAAGTTACTTGCGTTTCGCCTTTGATAGTCAAGTCAAGTCATCTTCATTTATATAGAGCTTTTAAACAATGTGGATTGTTTCAAAGCTGCTTTACAGAGATAAACGTATAATTTAAGGTAACAGATTGTTTTGGCTTTATAGTGGTTCTTGAATAATGTTACTTTCCAGCTAAAGTTAGTTTTGATTGATTCACTTCCGTCGAAAGGATAATTTGTTATTAAATTAGGGGCCGCTAAGACGACACCGTTCTCTCTACACAGACTTTAAACGCGAACCTGTGAGAAACACTGATGGCGCTCACGTGCGCATCAAGAATTAATTCTATAGTTATGTGCGTTTGAATATATGTGTGCATGTTTGTAATTCTCTACAAACCAAGCCTATACAAACTACTTGTCCTGCCTATAAATTTGATACAGAATTTTATTTTATCACTACGGGGGAGATACGCGAATTTTCAACAATGCTTTATCTGTAGAATGATAAAGGGATCCTCCATAGGGAGAGGCTAGTTGGCACTTCAGCACTGCGTTGTCATCGGGTCCAGGCAAAGGTCTTTCGTCAGATCTGGATACGGCCTGGATCCGGCAGGCTGCGGGAAAACCTCGGGATAAACAAAGACACTAAAATTAGCGTAGATGCCATTCTTCTTATGATGTAACGAGTACATCAGGATTTAAGGGAAGTGTTCCCAGTTCCGGCTGACCTAATCTATGCAGCCTAACATTGAGTTATAGAAGTCTATACTTCTATACTATGATACTTGCGTTTCAGATCGTTAAAATAGGGCGCTTTAACTTTTGTAGAATCTTTAAGCAGAATTTGATCATGGCCCACATAAGTAATGCTCAATAAAGATTTACAACCCTACACAGTTGCTGAAAAATTTAGATGCATTGATAATAGTTTTGGATTCCGATCGCAACACCCACCAAACAGAGTTTAAAACCAGTTTCTGTAAGCCATAAAGAAATGTTAGTTTAGAGAAGTCATTTTAGGAAACTGTAAGTTTCTATGTTTCTATGTTCTATGTTCTATAGTAACTATAATTCATTTACTTCATGTCACACAATTAAACATTCACATAATTCACAATTTATTTGATTCCAGTTTGCTCTTTTGTATTAGTAATAATTCAGACAGATTGCTCATACATGTTTGTAGGATTTGACTTTAAAAGACTAGCAGCATGACTCAAGCAGTTTTCTCTTTTTCAGATTCAAGGAAGGTTTCAGATGAAGTGAGGATTGTCCTGCTGGGAAAAACTGGAGTTGGGAAGAGTGCAACAGGAAACACCATCTTAGGGAGAGAAGTATTTAAAGAAGACATGTCTCAAGAGTCCATTACTAAAGAGTGTCAGAGAGAGACGGCTGAGATTGATGGCAGACACGTTACTGTGATTGACACTCCAGGACTGTTTGATACTAAACACAGTCATGAAGAGATCCAGACAGAAATCAGCAACTGCATCTCCTTGATTCTGCCAGGACCACATGTGTTTCTGTTACTGATACCAGTGGGACGATTCACTCAGGAGGAGGAAAATGCTGTCAAGATTATTCAAGAGACTTTTGGTGAAAACTCCCTAATGTACACTATGGTGCTCTTTACCAGAGGAGATGATATAAAGAAGAAGACCATTGAAGACTACCTGGGAAAACCAGGATCTGCTTTGATGAACCTTATCGGACAGTGTGGAAACAGATACCATGTGTTCAATAATAATGAGACAAGAGACCGTATGCTGGTGTCTACATTACTGCAGAAAATCAATGACATCTTGACAACAAATGGAGGAAGTTACTATACATGTAAGATGTTCAAGCAGATGGAAAGAGAAAAAACAAGAAGCACAGATGAAGATGCTAATGGACAAAGTGGAACAACTGAACAGCGAGAGGGAAGAACTGCTGGTCAAACATGAAGAAGAGAAGGAGAAATTGAAGATGAACTTGGAGAAAGATGGAAAGAATCATGGTGCAGAGAGGAAGAGAAGAGGAGAAGAAGAATTTAAAAAGATTGAAGAACAATACAAAACAAAACAAGAGAAACTGGAGGCAAAGCTACAAGAGGAAATACAGAGAAGGGAAGAAGAGGATGGGAAAAGGAGGAAGAAAGAACAAAACTTAAGGGATGAATGTGATGAAAAAGTTAAAAAAGAGAGAGAGGAAATCAAGAGAGAAAAGGAGAGAATAGAAAGAGAGAAAGAAGATCTTCAGGACAAACATAAAGTAGAAATAGAAAAGATAAAGATTATGATGGATAAAGCAATACAGAATTGTAACAAAGAGATACTCACAAAGGAAATCCAGCATGAGAAATCTCTGAGAGAACAATGTAAAATGTATGAAGACAAAATGGAGTCAATAGAACAACAGAAGCAAGATGAACTAAAGAGACTAAAACCACCGAACAATGAAGAAGACAGACGAAAAGATATAGAGAACATGAAAATCTGCTGCTCTCAAACAGCCTCCTCTCTAAAGGTAAGTGATCAATGTAAATACCGACAAAGGTCAGGAGCATTTAGAGGAGTTAGTCTTAGTTAAATTTATACTGTACATGGACAATACTTCAGATTTACAACCTACAAACATAATGTATAGGCTACACTTTACTTGCAATTATAACACTCCACAGAGCATTACTTTTTCTTTCTTTTTAAAGTATAGTGCGCTAAATTAACATTCTGTCTATGGGCCTTTTTACACTTGGTCACTTTATGCGATGGGGTCACTTTATGGGGGTGATTTGTGGGGAATCCACTGAAAAACAGAAGCCGTCCTGCAAGGCCTTAGTCAGTGGGCGCTCAAGAACACCTGATTTACCATAGTGTGCCTGATTGCTTGTTCCGTCAATTTAGTGATGCACAGAACGAGGCCGGTTGTGCTGCACAGCTCTTTTAAGGTCGCTGGTCAGGGCTGTTCTCGTCCATGTCATGGAGGAGTTTAGTCTGGTAGACTTGAAGCACCACCATTGTGTGGAGGACAGAGCCATTCTGGCTGTTCGCGGAATACACTCTGGCCGCGAACGCAGATGTCGCTCTGCATGGCATGGACAGGTGGGAGGCTTTGACTGGGCAGGTGGGCGGAGTTGCACAGCGACAGCTTCCTCTACTGGGGTCAATTGGTAAAGCCCTTTTCCTCTGCATTGTCGATTGTGGTGAGGGCCGCTGAAGAGGAGAAATGGATGTGCGCTGAATAGGGGGCGTGCCACGACCTCGCTAGTTCTTCATGAACCTCTGGGAAGAACTGCGGGTGGGGTTCTTCCTTTCGGCCTAGCTTTATCACCTCGCACTCTCACGCAGTGTGTGGATGCAGCTCTGGCTCCGCTGCGACTCCAGGGCACCCACTTAGTGAATTATATCGACGGTTGGTTGATTTTAGCTCAGTCGGGGCATCAGGCGTGTCGTTCTCGCTCGTATGAGAAAGTTTGGGTTGAATGCCAAGAATGAGAGTGTGCTGTCTTCAATACAGAGGACCACTTTTCTGGTTTGTGGTATGGAATTCGATATGATGATGATGCTAGACTTGTAGTCAAGACTGCCTAAACCGAGACCAAGACACTACCAAGACCAGAGGGTATCGAGACCAAGACCGAGACCGGAGGAAAAAAAAAACAGACTAGTGTTGAAGCTAAGCAATATTTAGGACCATTTATTTATTCTAACACCATCTTAAATACAATACTGTAATCAAACAACACACACACACACACACACACACACCGTTGGCGGTGCGCTCAAAGTCATCTGTCAGTTGTGCAGTTACTCAAAATCTCCTGAATGAAGTTAAAACCCATCATGTCACTGATATGTGGTTTTTAAATCAAGTGATCAAAGTGCTCGTTGCCGGCTGTGCGATCAGTGGCGCGGATGCAGTGTTTTATCGAATGGCTTGCGCACACGTCACACTGTCTTCACTCGGACGCGCGCTTCAATCCGTTGCGAATACTCTCTATTCGTTCTGGTGAAATCACAAAACATAATGCACACAAACGTGTCGCTGCTTGATATACAACCACTGATGAACACAATCGGTTTTGATGAGAAAAAAAAACGATACGAGTGCGGATTAAAACCCAGAACTTCTGACACGGTTGGCGAAAGTTCTACCACTGGACCATTAAGATATTGTTCAAATAACAATGACCGTTATGACCGGTCTCGAGACATACATCACTAGATGATGCAGGCACTCCTGTCTGAGTACATGATGATCCAGGCACTCCCGGGGAATGGAGACACAACCCGAGTGGTGGAGCTTCTATGAAAAACTTTGGTTGAGCGGAAGTAGTTCTGTTCGCATCTCAAGAGATGACACACTGTCCACTGTGGTTCTTCCTCACTCAGTCAGTTCCTCTGGGGCTGAACGCTATGATGCATCATAGGGGGAAATGTACGCATTTCCCCCTATCGCTCTGCTCCCGGGAGGTCTGGAGAGAGTTCGCCGGGTCGGGGCCCATCTTCTGTTAATAACCCCATTTTGGCCGGTCCAACTATGGTTCTCGGTCCTAGTGTCTCTTCTCGATGGCTCTCCTTTGGAGATTCCGATCAGGAGGGACCTTCTCTTTCAGGCGATTGGGTTGGTCCTTCATCCCCGTCCAGAATTGTGGAGACTTTGGGCTTGGCCTCTGAGGGGGCCCAGCTCATAAGTTCAGGTCTCTCAACTGAGGTTGTTGAGACCATCCTCCACACCATAGCTCTGTCCACAAGGAAACTACGCCTTGAAGTGGAGTTTTTTCAGTTCCTGGTGCGGAAATCTCCAGTTGGACCCAGTTAACTGCCCAGTGGGTGCAGTGCTGGAATTCCTGCAGGAATGATTCTCCGCAGGGTTATCCCCCTCCACACTAAAGGTGTATGTGGTGGCCTTAGCTGCTTACCACGCTCATTTATGTGGTGTGTCTTTGGGGAGACACCCCTTAGTACGCGTTTCCTCCGTGGCACTTTGAGGCTTAGACCTGCAGTCCGCACGAGGGTGCCGGCCTGGGATTTCGCCATATTTTGTAGGACATTCCTTTGCTCCTTTCAAGCCTATTGAGGAGGTTCCTGAGAAGTTCTCACTCTAAGATTGTATTTCTCCTAGCTATTATTTCTCTCAAAAGAATTGGAGACATTCAAGCCCTCTCGGTATCTCCCTCGTGCCTGGAATTTGCTCATGGTATGGTAAAGGTTTTTCTTCACCCTAAGACCAGGTTACATTCCTAAAGTTCCTACTAATACTGTAAGACCTGTAGTACTGCAGGCCTTCTGTCCTCCTCGGGACGTCAGACCAAGAGAAACTATATCTGCTCTGCCCAGTTAGGGCCTTAGATGCTTACGTCCACAGAACTGTGGAGAAAGTCTGAACAACTGTTCATTTGCTTTGGTGCCCAACATCTAAGCAGAGGATGAGAAAGTGGGTGGTCGAGGCCATCTCACTTGCTTATGAGTCGGCCAGTCACTCTTCACTTTTCCAAAGCATTACTATCAGGATGAACAAGATGTTTCCCTCCAAGATGTTTGTGATGCGGCAGGCTAGTCCTCACCGCATACATTTCAATTCCCATTCATTCCCACAGCGGAACATCTCAGTTACGTATGTAACCCTAGAACCTGCGTCACGCTACCATAATCCTGGTATACATACATAACCGAGACGTTAACATTTTCCCAAAATCAAGTTCAATTGGAGTTACGAGATTTTCCGCTAGCGAGTATAAGAGAATTGTGTTTTGTCAGTCATTAACGGGCGGATGTGAGGTAGTAGGTTGTGTGTGTGTGTGTTAATTTGTTTTCATCAACTTACAGGTTACAACGTTTATTGTAGCTACGTGGTCACGCATTTCTTCCTGTTGTTCAATACATTTGGCCAAAAGTGCTATGCACAGGCTGTATTGGCTATGATTAGAGGACAAATACCAGACTGACACTCTTCTGGGCTACTCAAATACATAAAACATTAGGATTTACACATATTGTGTTTCTTGAATAATGAAAATGCTGTAGGCCTACTTTTTCAAAGAACCAGTTCTTTATTTACCCTTGCACTGTAAACAAGCAGAGACGGTCTTCAAAATGCGTGCAGGACTTAATTCACAATTGAGGCAGGTGGAGCTTTGCTGATAGTTTAAGGATCTTTAATTTAGTCTCAAGCTCTAGTATAAATCTATTTAGTATAAAGTTATATTCAAATTCTGGTATAAAGTATAGGCAAAAAAACAAAACATTATTAACCTGATTATTTTATAATCAAACCGTTTTCGGAACTGTAATATTATAGAAGAAACACAGAACACAAACTTTAAAATAATTATTCTGCTCTTAGTGAGCCGATTTATTTTTCTCTCTCTCGTTTTTAAGCCGTGGTGTAAAAAGGCCCTATAAAATGCTTATCTAAAATTGAATTACTGTAGTTCATCATTATAATGTCTTTTTTTTCTAATCTGTTTTTAAGGCTATTATCTTTTCTTTTGTGGCACAATAACAAATTAGTTTTTATATACTAATGTTTCATTTATTTACAGAAAGATGAAACTGGTCAAAGCCCAAATGTTGGACCAAAAACCAATAAACAACTCAACGAACTCTATGATAGACTAGATCTGACAAAAAGACTTCAAGATAAAATGAAAATGGCAGACATTCTTCAAATCACCAAGTCTTCATTTCAGTCTCAGGAGCCACGGGAAGAGAATAAACTGGTAAACTCATTCCTACAAAAGCTAATTAACATGGACTACAGAGCAAGATACACAGTCATAAAATACAGAAAGAAAGAAGGTAAAAAAAATAAAGCAAACTACAACCCTGATATTCACCCAATGGATGTTCAGATGGCCGTGTTTCATTGTGCTGATGGTTTCCTGAAGCAGCTGATGGTCACTAAACTCTCACAGTGTCAGTATTCACTGCCTCTGCTTGTTCCTGATCCATTCACACAGCAGATTGAGTTTCCTCTCTGGACATTTAGTCAAATCAACAAGAGCTGGAAGAAGAAAGACTCCAATAATGAAATCATTAGTCAAACTCAACCGGTCTACAAGGCTGAGACCCCAATGGTGGCTTTCTTCAGGTTTGGGTCTGTATCTTCATCTAAGTCTCAGCTGATAAATGGATGCATCAATGAGAAACACCACACATTCTTCCACAGGAACTGCTCAGGCAGCAGCAGAACCAGATTACTGATGGATGGAGTGGTGGAGATCGCCTGGTACTGCCCTTCTGGGAAAAAGACTGATGCATTTGATGACTGTGTTGCTTTCTGTAATCTTCATGGTGATGCAGCAGCCAATGAGAAACAATATGAGATTCTGACCAGCATGGCTTCAGTTAATGTCCTCTTCTTACCAGATTTTGGACAAAAGAACCACTACAAGGGTTTGGTGAGATTACTCTTCAAATCTCATCAACCTCTCATTTGTCTGCTCACTGACAATCACTGTGATGAAACTGAACTGGGGAATGGAAAATTCATAATAGGTCTTTTGGACAAAAACCTATCTGATGTATCTAATCAGATAAGGGAGATGATCAGAGTGAGTTTGAGCAACCAGAACATTACCTTCAAAGTTGAAGATGTGGCCAAACACACAGGAATCAGAGTAGATGAGGAGGATCCAGAGTGTCTGAGAGGGAAAGAGGCAGCGGTCCAGATCATGGGATATTTGAGAGGAAAGGATCCATCAACAGTTAAAGAAACAAACCTGCCCTGTCAGGGGAAACTGTGGCATGACTGGTGTAAAATCAACAAAGAGCTACATCATCTCCAAGGAGAAAATCTAGAGGAAGATAAAAGCACCAAACTCAAGAACATGACCGATATAAGAGAAAAGCAAGTTGCCCAAGGACTGAGTGAGTTCATGAAAACATTTATTAAAACAATGAAATCACAGAGAGACAATGAAAAGAAATATGTCCTCAGATGGATGATGAACCTGTTGAATGACTTCACTTCAGAGAAGCTCTTTGGACTTCATAAAGAGTATGACAAGAAATGGCATGAAGTCTCAGCACTGAAAAAGATGCCTGATAGTCTAGATCAACTGCAGCATGAACAAACAAACCTGGAAAACATATCAGAGCAAATTAATAGAACAAGTTTTGGCCTGGAGCACATCCTGAGAGAGTTTGGTCAGATCTATGAATCGTGGTCATCTGTGACGAAGAACAAGAAAGACAATCTGCAGTTTGACTTCTGTTCTCTGTCAAGTCTTGCAGCAGAGATTATGATCTCTGGATTTCCAATGGAGCTGATGGATGGAGATGCTGCTCATATTCCTCTGACCTGGGTCACTGCTGTTCTAGATGAACTTGTTAAAAAACTGGGAGACCAGAAAGTCTTTGTACTGTCAATTTTAGGGATTCAGAGCTCTGGGAAATCCACCATGCTGAATGCCATGTTTGGACTGCAGTTTGCCGTCAGTGCTGGAAGATGCACCAGAGGAGCTTTCATGCATCTAGTCAAAATATCAGAGGAGATGAAAACTGAGCTGAAGTTTGACTATATTCTGGTTGTTGATACTGAAGGACTTCGTGCACCAGAACTGGCTGGAAGGTCAACAACACTCGTGACAATGAAATAGCAACATTTGTTGTTGGTCTTGGAAATATGACCCTGATCAACATCTTTGGAGAAAACCCATCTGAGATGCAGGACATTCTTCAGATTGTTGTTCAGGCCTTCATGAGGATGAAGAACGTCAAACTGAGTCCCAGCTGCATATTTGTGCATCAGAATGTCTCCGATATTTCAGCTGGAGAGAAAAACATGGAGGGAAGGAGACGACTGCAGGAGAAACTGGATGATATGACAAAACTCGCTGCTAAAGAGGAAACTTGTGATGCAGAAGGATTCAGTGATGTGATTGCGTTTGATGTACAGAATGATGTGAAGTATTTTGCTCAGCTCTGGGAGGGCAGCCCACCCATGGCACCACCAAACCCAAACTACTGCGAGAACATACAAGAACTTAAGCAAACTATTCTTACACATGCTTCAAAATCAGATAGCATAATGCTGAAGCACCTAAGAGACCGTATTCAAGATCTGTGGGAGGCTTTGCTTAATGAGCAATTTGTGTTCAGCTTCAAAAATTCTCTGGAAATCGCAACATACAAGAAACTAGAGACTGAATACAGCAAGTGGGCCTGGAGCCTTCGGAGTGCCATGTTGGACATTGAAAACAAGCTTCACAACAAAATAGAAAATGAAGCAATGCATGATGTTGAGGAAGCTGATCTTCACACAGAACTGAATGCAAAAATTGAAGAAGTGAAAAAGACAATGTCTGAATTCTTTAAGAAAGACAGAGACGCAGGTGTATTGAATCAGTGGAAAGGTTTCTTCGAGATAAAAATCAAACAGCTTCAAGAAAACATTGTGAGGGAAACTATGAGGAAATTAAATGGGGTTCTTCAGCAGCGTCACCTGAAGAAAAAGATGGATGCTGAGAGGACACATCATGAAAACACACTCTTTGAAAAGAGCAAAGAACTTGCCTTAAAATTCAAAGAACAAGCAAATGATGAAAATTTCATGAAAACACAGTTCGATTCATTTTGGAAACAACAGACAGCTGAGATCATCAGAGACACTCCTTTAGTCAAAGATATTGACATTTTAAAGGATGTGAAAAAGCTGTTCAGTGAGACCCATGCAAGTCTTCCTTTAGACCGTATGAAAGAGAGCAGTAAGCACAAAGCTATGATCTCTTTGCCAAGCTTTTCAGAATATGTACAGTTAAAGAGATCCAGTGGATATACAGCACCTTTGAAAAATATGTACAAAGGAGCTAAAGAGATGATTGGTCGTGTTTTATCTAAAGAGGATGAAGTCCAGATAAGATCCTTAATCACAGACATGAATGAACACACAGATAAAATGATTCAGTCATATAACATTGCAAAGATGGGCTACAACAACAGCTGCATTCAACAACTCGTAGATTACATAAAGGCAAAAATAACACAGCATGAGGAAGAACCAAAAGTGAAATATGTGTTCAAGAGTGAATTCTTCATGGATCTGGTACTTTGCTTATGCCACAGAACAAACAAGACATTCACTGACCAATACAAAATGTTCAGGGAAGTCAATGATCCCGTTCTCTATTTTGAGAGGAAAAATCGAGAGTACATCAGAATTTTTCAGAAATACTGTAAAGGAGCTAAATCAGCTACTATTTTTGGTGATTTTGTTTGTAATAAACTTAAAGAGCCCATTCAGCAGAATATCTACAAACAAACTGCCAGAGATTTAGCAGATGAAATGGCGAACAACTGTGAATCACTAAATGGGAACCGATCAAAACTAGAGAAACACATCTTGAGGACACTGGCAGAAGAGGAGGATTTTGATGCATACATCACATACATTAACAATCCCAGAGAACACTTCAAGAATTTCATCAGAGATGAAGTCAGTCAGTACATCATTGTAAGATTTGAAGATAGTGTTCGACCCAAGATGGAAAACAGCATTAAACTGCTGGAGCAGAAGATCACAAACGCAGCACAAGAATCCACCAAACATGTTAAAGAGACCAATGGAGATGCTGATCTGTGGTTGCATCATTTCACACTCCAGCTCTCTGATGTGCTGGTATTCTCTGTAAGTGACCTCACTGGAGTGAGTCATGATGATGTTGATGTCAGCTTCCTAGAAGATGTGATAAAGAAAGAACTTCCTTCTATAATGTCTGACATACGCAGTACATTCAGCACAGAAACGTTTCCAGTAAAGCTGGAACACACATACAGATCAGATGAGCTTCTGATCGATCACCTCTGTGACTGCTGTTGGGTTCAGTGTCCTTTCTGTGCAGCGATCTGCACAAACACAATAGAAGACCATCCTGGAGATCACTGTGTTCCTTTCCATCGTAATGTTGGACTGAATGGGTGGATTTACAGAGGAACAACAAACCTAGCTACCAGCATCTGCACATCAGCAGTAGCCAGTGATGGATCTTTCTATCCAAATAGCTCAGATGATAAATTCCTCTGGAAGGAATACAGAAAAGCAGGTCCTAAATATGCATCATGGAGTATCACCCCGGATCTCTCTGAGCTGCCATACTGGAAGTGGTTTGTGTGTGAATTCCAGAAAGATCTGGAAAAGCACTATGGAAAAACCTATCAGGGACGTGGCAAGATTCCAGCTGAATGGAGAAGATACTCTCAAGAGGAAGCTATTGAGAGTCTGGATAAATACATTTAATGGAAAAATTAACAAGGACTCTGGTCCACAATACACAGCTGAAATGAGATTATGTCCCACACTTCAGTGATGTGGCATATACTAAACTAAATATAGCGTATTGAAACTGCTCAAAGAATTAGTTCACAGAATAGATTCAGCATTTTAAAGAAATATATAATGTTCAATTCTCAGAGGTGTCAAGTAACGAAGTACAAATACTTCGTTACATTACTTAAGTAGAAATTTTGGGTATCTATACTTTACTTGAGTAATTATTTTTCAGCCGACTTTTTACTTCTACTCCTTACATTTTCACGCAATTATCTGTACTTTCTACTCCTTACATTTTAAAAATAGCCTCGTTACTCCTATTTCATTTCTGCTTGTTTTCATTCACGCTTGTTTTCATTCCCGCTTGTCGTCGTTCAAAAAATGGCCAATTATACTACAATAGATCTGAGTCCCGCCTCCTGAACACTCATCGCTAAACTGATTGGCTTTGTGTTTTCTTTCTAACTTGTGAGAGGCTGTCCGCGGTCCGCGCGGCGCGCTGTAGTTACATTTGGTTTGTGCGAAGCGGCACAACTCCTCCGAAGGAAACCTACTGTAGATGCGGTAAGCGAGGGAGAAATCAACAGTTTTGTGCTCAAGAATACGGGGCAAATCGCGTCAAATATTGCTTTGGGGACAGCCGTTTTTACAATATTGCCTACTGTATGACAATCAAGGGATAAGTGGCAAACATAATCGTTAGTGTGTGTGTGCGTGCGCGCGTGTGTGTGTGAGAGAGAGGTGAGAGAGAGTGTGCGTGTGTGTGAGAGGGAGACTGAGTGTGTGTGTGTGTGTGAGAGAGAGAGAGAGAGAGAGAGTGTGTGTGTGTGTGTGTGTGAGAGAGAGAGAGAGAGTGTGTGTGTGTGTGTGTGTGTGTGTGAGAGAGAGAGAGAGAGAGAGAGAGAGGGGAGAGAGTGTGTGTGTGAGAGAGAAGAGAGAGAGAGTGTGTGTGTGTGTGTGTGTGAGAGAGAGAGAGAGAGAGAGGAGAGAGAGTGTGTGTGAGAGAGAGAAGAGAGAGAGAGAGAGTGTGTGTGTGTGTGTGTGTGTGTGTGTGAGAGAGAGAGAGTGCATGCGTGTGTGTGTGAGAGAGAGAGAGTGTGTGTGTGGGAGAGAGAGAGTGTGTGTGTGCGCGCAACCATTATAGTGTCAAAATATCCCCACAAAGATGGCAATATCCGAAATCCTTATATGTGGCTGAAACAGGTATACCTGTTATACAGCTATAGCCCAGTGCCTCACAAGTTTTCAACATTTACATTTTAATATATATAACATTATAGTCATTATGGCCTTAGGATTTTTTTTTTTTTTTTTTTTTGAGGAGGTGGGGTGCACTATAGGCCCCTTTGGCGCGGTCTAAGCTTTTGTCCTTAATGGCATTTTTTGCCTTGCATTACTTTTACTTTTATACTTTAAGTAGTTTTGAAACCATGTACTTTTACACTTTTACTTGAGTAAAAAGCTTGAGTTGATACTTCAACTTCTACAGAAGTCATTTTAAACCCTAGTATCTGTACTTCTACTTGAGTAATGAATGTGAATACTTTTGACACCTCTGTCAATTCTACACAGCAGAAACTGATCCATACTCAAAGGTAGTGATGGCAGTTTCAAAGCACTGCTTCATGAAGCTTCGAAACCTTAACGAATCATTTGTTCTGAATCAGTGGTTCGGAGCGTGTATCAAACTGCCAGAGTCACGTGATTTCAGTGAACGAGGCTTCATGACGTCATACAGTAACTGTTTCGAAACATTTTAATGGTTCACCGTTGGGGGGCAATGATTCACTGAGAACCAATGAACAAGTGTCTGTGGGTTTTACCTGATCTCTGATCAGTTTTATGCATTTGTAGACATTTTTAATTAGACTTTAGTATAATAAAAATGAATAATAGTAGTTAATATTCTCTTATTGGCGTGTTTAGCTGAGCCATTCATAGAACAAACAAAACAAACTCTGACAATTGATAAAAGAACATATAGACACTTGATACTCTTAAAGGATGATTAGATAATGGCATTTTAGATTAGATTTTACTTTCAATAAAAAACATTTTGCAATAGATTTGTAAAAGGTGTTTTAATCAGATGCGTGTTTGGCCCGGGTTTTGTTGCATTTACACTGTTCTGACCACTAGGGGTCACCATGGAGACGGGTGTCGGATTGTTCCGAAGTCTCGACACAATATGGCACATTTGCTTCAATTGAAACTGTAGATGTTTGAGAATTATACCAAATATAAAAAAATGTTTTTATTTAATTTACTTTTACACTAGTTTGTCTCCTGTGGATGTATTGCAAGATGTATTGTACTGCTCTACAAATAGACAAACAGCTATAAAAATACATTTCACTATTAACGTGACCAAAAGCATGCAAAGTAGAAAATTATACATCATTGTGAGGGTAAAACTGGCTCTCCGTTCTCATATTAAAGGATAATTCCGGTATTTAACACCTTGGGCCCTATTTTAACGATCTGAAACGCAAGTGTCAAAGCTCAAAGCGCAAGTAACTTTGTGGGCGGATCCCGGCGCTGTTGCTATTTTCCCGGCGGATAAATGACTCTTGCGCCCGACGCAAATCTAAAAGGGGTTGGTCTGAAGTAGCTTCATTATTTATAGGTGTGGTTTGGGCGTAACGTGAAATAAACCAATCAGAGCGTCCTCTCACATTCCCTTTAAGAGCAGTTGGCTTGTTCCACGGCGGATTGCTATTATAACGGCGGGTTTGCCGGCGCACGCCAGGAGCAGTTCACAGCGAGGAGAGCGACGTTCTCGTCAGGGCCGTAAAACACAGAGAAGTGACACTGGGGATGATGGGAGAAACTCACTCAAATTAGCTTCGGTTAAACACGCGTATAATTTGGGTAAATGTGTAGCCTAATCTAGATTTTTTTTTTTATCTAGATAGATCTTTTTCACATCTTCACGGACACAACCTCCCTCGTGTGTTAAAATTTCCTTGGAATAATGTATGATTTGCAAAAATGAAAACTGCTGCGTCTGTTTATAATTATTAGAGAATCAAAGTGGATGCGCGTTAACACACTACATTATGGCCAAGCACGCGCCCTTAAAATACCATATCACTAACGCGCAACGCGCCACTGTCTTTAGACTGTTTTTTTCCTGGTCTGTGGTGCAATTGCTTTCTAAAACTGGAAAATAGCACCAGGGCAGTTTTGCGCCGGAACACGCCTCCTCTTTGCGATGAACAGCCCCCGCAAGTGCAAGTTCATTCCCTAATTTACCGACGTGCGTCTGTGGAGGGAAGAGTCCGCTGTGCGCGGGTGCAAAATAGGAATGATACATGCGTCGGTGTTCAAAGTCAATTGCGCTGGGTGCAAGATAGGGCCCCTTGAGTCTATATTGTAGTTTGTTTTGGATGAACAATAGTGGTGGACAACATTTTTTTGACAATGGTTCCTTTCCCGAGTTTTTGACTATAATAGAATTGGCCATGGACCCATTTTACATTGGAGTCAATGGGCATGTTCGAAAATGTCATTAAAAACAGCCAATAATGTTCGTTTACAAAACTGTTAAACTCACCGAGTGGTTAGTGGTGTTCGTTGATGATTATAAACAATATATCGTCGCAATATATGATTCCAATCCGTTTATTTTGCTATAGTGGAACTATTTTTTCAGACACTTCACAACTGTGTAACTTCCGCTCAATATTTGAATCTGAAGCGTTAGCACACTCCCGCCCACTTGATGGCGATAACCGATGTTTATGTCTCGCGGGACACTCACGGTCACAGTCGAGTTCAACTTCATATTGCACTGGTCAGTGGTCACGTCTTTCAATATTTTCAAGGTTTTGTTTGTTTAAGCATTCTTTACCTGTTAGCTCATGATATTCTTTATACTAATGTATCCTTGGTGTTTAGTATGTATATACCCAGCTGAACAATAAACCTCTGTAAGCTTGAACATGGACACTGTCTTCTGTGTTTCTTCCCGCACCTGTGCATTTCTGATTGAAGGGGCTAAGAATATTTAGGGCGCTGAGAAATAACCTCATAATCATCAAGAGCTGTTCATTTCTGTGGTTCACGGCAGATTACATTCAAACCAACCAGATTTAACAAGAACTGAACCCCATATACTTTCTCAAGTGGACTTGGTTGTAAGCACTGGGAAATGCATTCACTCCAAATAAAACGAAACAGATTTATTTCTGCTCCAAATGCTCTTGTGTAAAAGCAACCGTTGTAAGAAATGCTATTTGCCTATAGTTTATATAAGTGACTATATAAGTATTGATTTTTGCCTAGATTTAAGCAGGATAAAATATTGCTTTGTGTTTGATGTAAGCAAATGCTATATAAACAAATGCTTGAATGCAATTAGCTTGGTTTGGAAAGTACCTGCATTACTTTATAATGCAGGATATAAATAAATGGTTAAAATATGGTGTAGAATATAAATGCAGGATATAAATAAATGGTTAAAAATATGTGTGATGTAGAATATAAACAAATGAGTAAAAAACTGTAGTTAAAAGAATCTCCAATACTGCTGGTTTGAGCTGATATATTTAGCTTTATGCTTAGATTTGTTTTTTTCCATTGCATTGTTTTTGTTTTACATGAACTGCTTAATATAAAAGAAGTGTTTGTACTGCCTCCTTTGAGACGTTCCTGAACTTTATCCTAGATTTGACTGTCTTTACTAATAATAGGGTTAAAGGTACAGTATATAATAAAATGACACATTGCAAAACAATTCAATTCACATTTATTTGTGTTACGGTATGGTGTAAGATGATGAAAAAGATGAAGGCAGAAGATTCCAACATAAACTTTTATTCGCAAAATAATTCCACAGGTACAGCCAGGATTACACCAAAAACCACTTAAAGATAAGAACGGACAAAGACTGACTGAACTGAACGGAACTAAATACAAACACTGATGAACAGAAACAGGTGAGACAGATGAACAAGACGATGAACAGGTGGGCAACGAGGAAGTTAGTTCAGGTGTGAAGACGAGGGATTCTGGGAAGTGTAGTGCAGACGAAGACAGAGTGGTGCAGACGATGACATTACTCCCTCCTCCCACTAGGCGCGAACCGCGCCGTATAAGGCAGAACACGGGAGGAAGGGTGGGCATCCTGAAGTCTTTGACCGGAAGGAGAGGACAGACAGGAGACTCCAGGATGGTATCGCCGGCCATGGCGGAGAAGACCCCTCGGGTGGCCATGGTGGAGTAGACCCTTCGGGTGGCCATGGCGGAGAAGACCCTTCGGGTGGCCATGGTGGAGAAGACCCTACGGGTGGCCATGGCGGAGAAGACCCTTCGGGCGGCCATGGCGGAGAAGACCCTTCGAGTGGCCATGGCGGAGAAGACCCTTCGGGTGGCCATGGTGGAGAAGACCCTACGGGTGGCCATGGCGGAGAAGACCCTTCGGGCGGCCATGGCGGAGAAGACCCTTCGGGTGGCCATGGCGGAGAAGACCCTACGGGTGGCCATGGTGGAGAAGACCCTACGGGTGGCCATGGCGGAGAAGACCCTTCGGGCGGCCATGGCGGAGAAGACCCTATGGGCGGCCATGGCGGAGAAGACCCTTCGGGCGGCCATGGCGGAGAAGACCCTTCGGGCGGCCATGGCGGGGAAGACCCTTCGG